>PVJI01002067.1:0-156206 GCA_004026765.1 Micronycteris hirsuta
AAGATTATGATATATACTACAATGAAAAATAAATCTTGGACAAGACACCAAGAAAATAAAAGTGAATTCAATCTTATAAAGAGCATCTGCTTTGTTCTTTTTGAGACACTAACAATTACACCTTGCAAGATTGGCTGATTTAAATTCCCTGATCACTTAGAATAAATTCCCCTCCTGTTGATATCTTCTTTTACTTTATATCATAGTATCCTACTTTATTTTCTTTATATAATTTATCATTATGTGGTTTATCTGTTTATTCATCTGCCTCTTACTGTTTGAGTGTAAACCAAATATGAACCTCAGTCCTATGTACTACAGCATTGCTATCATCTAGAATAGCACCAGGTCTAGAGAAGGCATTCAATGAATATTTATTGACTGGACAAATAAACAAATCAAATAATTAATTTTAAAAAATAAAGTATAAATTTCACAAAAAAATTTGACAAAATCCCAGAGAGTAAAAGAAATGCAGATTGGTAATTTATTTTTTTACTTATAGAAGTCCATGTTTATTTAATCACTAATATGTTTTTATTTCACAGATAATTTCAGAATTATTTAGACATCTATAAGTACTACAAATAGACAATCTTTCATTCTCATTTGTTTAACTACTATTTTAGCTCACAAGATTGCACAAAAACTATAGGATCAACCATATTTAGAAGGTTCTCAATAAATCTTTGAAACAAAATAAATCAAAAATTGAATGTAGTTTGGTGTTTTATTGAAATGCTGTTTTAATTATTTTCCTTTATAGAAAATACCTGAGCTCATACAGATGTCCAAAATATTTGTTTTATTTACAAATAAAAATTTTATAGCCTTGTACTTCAAACTACACAAATTTATCTAAGACTGAGAATTTCTGCCAAACTTAATGAATTATTTGTCAAACCAAGCATTGACTCTTGGTCGTCAGGTTGGATTGTAGACACTCTAGCCAACTGAATAAATACACAGTGAAGTTGATTTTACTGATTCGAAGAGTCACAAGTTGTCATTTGCCAAATGTAAGTTGTGTTTTAACATGTTAATCTTGTATTAGAACATCTATTGGTATTCTCCTTACTGGGAAGAAAAAAGATAAACTACTAAAAATACATTAATATCTTCATATAGGAATGCCAAAATGTTAATATATTTCAGTTGTAGAAATCTACAAAAATGTTCTTATAACTTTGATACCGCCAAAGCAAAACTACACAAGTGTGCTTGGAAGTGAAGAAGCTATTAGAGTTGAATTCTGCTGCTCTGGTGGAATGCAAAAAACCACCAATGTCACTGGTAAAATAGGGTTGTCAAAGCTAGGACTAGTGGCTAAACCTTTCAGACACAACACTGGAACTGACAGTTTTTAAAAATAAACCAAGAATCATGTATATTATATTTCAGTCCCTGTTAAAAATGTCTAGATCAAAATTAGATCAATCCAAATACATCTACTAAGAAAGAACGTACAAGTTCATTGTCCTAAAATTGTCAAGTCCCTATCAACTAATATCATATCACAGAGAAAAGTAGGCAGACAGTCTCTGCCACATCCAATTTAAAGTAAAAATCTTAACTCTAATTGGGCAAAAAAGACAAAAGCAGGCATATTGTTCATTATAGCACTTCATTTGTCACTCGTGGAAATTGTACTTTTTATTATTAAAGGTTTGATTTAAAGTGAACATGAGTGAATGAAAAATCTTTTATGCTGCCCTGATTTCCTTTAAAAGATAATAGATCACCATTCATTTATCCATCATGCTGTAAATGATGTTAGTCTGTCTCTCTACTTTTATTTTTTCTCCTTCACTTTGATTCATTCTGCACTCCACTATAAGATTGATTCTCCTAAAATATCACTTAATTCACATTATTCTTTGTCTTGAAATTGTTTCCTATCTCATACTCCTTCAGGATTCATATCCAAGCCCCTACACTTAACCTTGAAGTTATTTTATTATGCCACCTTTCACATCTACTCTGTCTGCTACTATTAACTGTAAGCAAATGTCCTGTAGGAATCCACTTAATGTTCCCCTCATTCCCTTTCTGGAGACTGTGCTTTTGTTCTGTTTTCATGCAATACCCTCCTCTCCTTCTTTACATTCTTCCTTTAATAACCATTCAAAATAATAACTCCTCCACAAAAAAGTTTTCTGAGAATATCCACATAAAGATATTTCTTCCCTCCTGTGGGTAATCCTTACATGAATATTCTTTTTTTTTTAATTTTTATTAGATTTTATTGTAATGTAATATACAGGGGAGACATTGGTTAACAAAATTATGTAGGTTTCAGGTATAAAATTCTACAATACATAATCTGTACACTGTGTTGTGTGCTTACCACCCCAAGTTGTCTCATTCCATCACCAATTATATCCTCTTTACCTTCCTCTACCTCCCCACATACATATTTTTGATTAATCATATATTTCCTTGGGCTTTCTTTGAACTTAAGTTAAATGCTTCAAGCCGTTTATATTTTTTCATGTTTATATTATCTCTCAAAGTAGATTATGGATTCCTTGAACACAATAACCATTTCCTAAAATCTCTTTAATGTATTATGGTAGCTAGCACAGTGTCCTTCATAAAGTTATAATTAATATTCACTAATCAAGGATTTCTAAAATATTTGAGAAATAAACAGATTGTATATATGAGGAAACTGAACTCCAGAATCATTAGTTAACATGCTAACGTGACTTGCAGCCACTTGTAGGTTTGGTTTGTTAGATTATTAAATGTCTTTTCTACTTACACCAAAGGTATATTATTTTGTTATCTGTTGGTTGTTCCTAAGCCAATTAATTCCTTAAATCCACTGACTTTAATAAAGTATATACATATAAGCTCATATATATATATATATATATATGTAAATAAAATAAGCATACAATCTAAAGATTCTCTACATATACTGATATTTCAACAGCAATTTTAGACAACTGAATTTTAAGGATGTATAAAGTAAGAAACAATATGCAAGATTTATGATCACAATGGAGACATTAATATTCTTTTTAAAGTATATTTTATTTATTATGCTGTTACAGTTGTCCCACTTTTTTTCTTTCCTTCACTGCACTCTGCCCTGCACACCCCTCCCACCAGCATTCCCCTCGCTAATTTCATGTCCATGGGTCAAATATATAAGTTCTTTGGCTTCTCCATTTCCTATACTATTCTTAACCTTCTCCCTGTCTATTTTGTTCCTATAATTTATGTTTCTTATTCCCTGTACCTTTTCCCCTCCTCCCCCTCACCCCCTCCGCCTGCCCCCAATAATCCTCCATGTGACCTCCATTTGGGTAGCAAGGGAAGTGACTGAAAGCTGGCCAAGAGCCGAGGAGGCAGCATTGTTCTCTCTGAACCCTCCCCCACATACAGCTTCACAACCCAGTGACTGTGGGTTGCCCCATCCTGGCGAATACCTAAGCTTTTGCCCCTTGCACCATAACAGGTATGCCAAGACAAAGAAATATGGCCCAAATGAAAGAACACATCAAAACTCCAAAAATAGAACTAAGCAATGAAGAGATAGCCAACCTATTAGATGCAGAGTTCAAAACACTGGTAATCAGGATGCTCACAGAAATAATTGAGTATGTCATAAAATAGAGGAAGAAGTAAAGGCTATGAAAAGTGAAATAAAGAAAAATATACAGAGAACCAACAGTGAAGGGAAGGAAACTGGGACTAAAATCAATGATTTGGAGCAGAAGAAAAAAAAATAAACATTTAACCAGAGCAGAATGAAGAAACAAGAATTCAAAAAAATGAGGAGAGGTTTCCAAACCTCTGGGACAACTTTAAACATTCCAACATCCAAATCATAGGGGTGCCAGTAGAAGAGGAAGAGCAAAAAATTGAAAACTTATTTGAAAACATAATGAAGGAGAACTTTTCCAATCTGGCTAAGGAAATAGACTTCCAGGAAGCCCAGGAAGCCTAGAGAGTCCCAAAGAATTTGGACTCAAGGAAGCACACACCAAAGTACATCATAATCATATTAACTAAGATGAGAGAATCTTAAAAGCAGGAAAAGAAAAGGAAACCGTTACCTACAAAGGAGTTCCCATAAGACTATTCCCTGATTTCTCAAAACAAACCTCATAGGCAAGAAGTAACTGGAAAGAAGTACTCCAAGTCATGGAAGGCAAGGGCCTACATCCAAGATTATTCTATCCAGAAAAAACTATTATTTAGAATGGAAGGGCAGATAAAGTGCTTCCCAGATCAGGTAAAGTTAAAGGAATTCATCATCACCAAGCCCTTATTATATGAAATGTTAAAGAGACTTATCTAAGAAAAACAAGAAGATCAAAACTGTGACCAGTAAAATAACAACAAACTCACAACTATCAACAACTGAACCTAAAACAAAAACAAAAGCAAAAACAAACTAAGTGAACTAGAACAGGGACACAAATATTCTTAATGTACTTTGAGTGGTGTAATCAATATTCTAGTAAGAATGAAATATTATGTTTTTCATGTCCTGCTAATCTTATATTTTGCTATATAGAACTGTAAACATAGAATTTTTAATCTATATTTTTCCATGAAAGTGGATAAATAGCTCAATTTAATTCCTGTGATATTTAAAATGAAATGGATACTTTCAAGTTCAATTTTATAATGAAGATTTTAAAATGCTAGAATGTGAAATATATGTAGAAATAACATTCTGAAGAAAATTAAATTAACAAATATTTTTAAGTTACCAGCAAGTTGGGCTCTGGATAAAGTCAGTTGGACATACATTGGATTTATCCCATTAAAGTGCTTTATCTCTGGACAGTCGCACGTTCATGCAGCGCATTTTCACTTACCATCTTTCAGAATGGTTTCTCGCTCTGTGCCATCTATCTTCTGCCGGCCAATTAGGAAGCTGGTGGTGTCAGCAAAGTAGATATAATTGGTTTCTGCGTGAAAATCTAGAGCACGGGGGTTCACCAGATTTTCTATGGGGATCATGTATTCATCAGCTATTTTGGTATTCAAGTCCATTCCTCTAACAATTCCTGGGCGTCCTTTTCCATAAAAAAGAAACAACTCATTCTTGGGTCCTGCAGAATGAAGATTACAAACATAAACAAGTGACGCTGCCTAATCTTCTTTACACTGCATAATGCCATGGTTTAATTAACTGGCACAATTAACGTTTTTAAAATTCAACACCAAAAATTAAACTCTAAAATATGCCAAATGTATCTTGATGCAAGAAGGCCAGCTAATTGCATTACTTTAATTAAAACAGAAATTACCTCTGTGAATGAGTTTTATTTAGTTAATTATTCTTTTGTCTGTAACTGCCAGTATAGCAAAAAAACATGAAAAATCATTGGAAAACTTGTAATTGTAGAATGGACATTTTTCATAACATCCAACACATTTATTTTTACAACTCATTACAATCTATCTAACACGTTTTGTAGATACCAACTGTAGAATTCATTATGTTTGACAATACTAAAACTTCAGAACATATAAAACACTCCTCAGTTTGCATCTACAGACTGTCAGAAGCAAACAGAAGAATCACACAATATCACAAACTTGCATGTGAATATATTAGTTAAGTATGTGATTAAGTATGTGATTAAGAAATAAAATCAAATGCCAGATATGCATTGCTTTTTTCTTCACATCTCAATTAGAATGTTTGAGATCGATGCCAGTAATTCTGATGTACAACACAGGCCTCATAAAAAAACAAAAGAAAAACAAAGGCCCCCAAAAAACCTGTCCCCTGGGTTAAAATGCCAAAATCAAGTTAGCTTTATCACAGAGTAAACTGATTCCTTCAGACTTTTATATAAAACTATATGCAAGATTCTCTGATTGCTAATTTAGTCTATATAATTTTGAAATAATTACTTTATATGAAAGGAAAAACATAAAATTTTCCTATTGAAAACTGACTCAATTATGTTTGAATAACCATATCATGAGATTTTTAGTAAAATATCTACATTATAGAAAATTTAGAAGAAAAAACTAACAACTGATAAACACAACACCCTCGATATAAACTGTATTATTATCCATGTTTTCTATTGTTTCTAATTAGAGTTATTTAATATTAAATATATGTTAACAAATTTTATAACACATATATATATAAAATAAAAATACGACAAATTTCATTTATCTAGCATGGATCTTAAGAATATTTCAAGAACATGGGAAGGCATGCAGATACCTCAATTCCATCCTACAGACACTGATATTCTAAATATTGAGTATACCCTGTATTTTTAAAAACTTTAGATATATGTTTTATGTATTTGTCGAGTAGATTGTTTAACTTTACATGTATGAATTATATGTGTGAATTCTTCTGTGAATTAATTTTTTTCTTATTGCATTCTTGATCATCACCCATGGTTGTTGTAGTCATTGTATATTCATTTTCACTGCTGTATTTTATTCCTTTGTACGACTATTGCAGATTTCATCTATGTAGCTAATTTTTTAAAGCACAGTTTCTTTTATAGAAGAGGACACTCCATTTTTATATTTTACTTTCATTATCGAATCTTAGTAACAAAATTAAGTTCTATGTTGATTATTTTAAGCCTTAGTTTCTTTTAGTATAAGTATGATACATGATAATTTGTAAAACCATCCCTCAGCTGGTTTTATCTTTTTATTATTATAATAATACTGAGATAAGTACTTTTTCAATATACCATTTTATACATTTTTCTTAGATGATCTCTGTGGCAGTGATTTCCACACACGTGTAAACACGCAGTCCTGAGAATTTACACGTTTTGAGCACAGCTCCGTGTGATTCCTGTGTGAGCAAGTGTGGATCATGTCTGTGGAATGGGAATTCTCTAATAGGAATTTGGCAAAGATATATCTTAAAAAATTCTGGCTTGCTGATCCCTGAATATTACTTTAATCTGGTCCTGTCTGCCACCAGATCTGAATTTACATCCAATGCTTTGTTATGCGTAATCCTACCTGTTCTGCATAATCTCATGAATAATCAATCCAATGTAAATTGGCCCCTGATAAAAACCCTGGCTGGGCAAGCCACGAGGCTTTTTCCTGGAATTGGGAGGAATCGGCCACGTAGCCCCGGTATTACTTTCCCCGCGTGTCACGGTATGACACGCACCGAGTCACGGCAACCACGGGTGTCGGCAGGCCCGATCTACCCCGTGTCAGATCTCTTAGTATACATTTCCAGGAATAAACTTATTGGTTAAAGAATATCTGCATTCCTCTTCATCATTGCCATCACAGCCTCTCAGTGTCTATTTTTTATTTTATTCTTTTTAAAGATTTTATTTCTTTATTTTTAGACAGAGGGAAAGAGAGGGAGAAAGAGGGAGAGAAACATCAATGTGTAGTTGCCTCTCATGCACCCCTCACTGGGGAATCTGGCCTGCAACCCAGGCATGTGCCCCGACTGGGAATTGAACCAGTGATTCTTTGGTTTGCAGGCCCACACTCAATACACTGGGTTTGGCTCAAACCCAGCCAGAATTTTTTTTTTTTTTTTTTGTAATAACTTATTATATTATTTAAAAGTAGTGCATATTAACTTGAAAATTAACATTCTTAAGTATTTCCTATCAACTTTATATGCATAGATTCATTTCTTTTATAAAAAATGGAGATATACTACATGTGTATTTTAGTGCCTAATTCTTAAAAATGTAATGATAATTTTGTCCTGGAAGGTGTGGCTCAGTGTACTGAGCACCATCCTGTGAATTAAAGGGTAGCTGGTTTGATTCCCAGTGAGGGCACATGCCTGGGTTGCAGGCCAGGTTCCCCAGTGAGGGGTGAGCGAGAGTCAACCACACATTGATGTTTCCCTCCCTCTTTTTCTCTTTACGTTCCCCTCTCTCTAAAAATAAGTAAATAAAAATCTTTTAAAAAAATGTAATGATTTTTTTTGTGTCATTAAAAAGTCTTCAAAACATTCTTTTCAATGGCAGCATCATGTCCCCTACTAGACAGACAATATAATATAGTCAGTTACTTACCTATGGCTGATATTTAGATTGTTTCTGGGTTCTTATTTTTATTATAAGTATACTTACAATGAATTTCTTTAATCAATAGTTGGGTAACTTCTTAAAGGATAGTATGAGTTTTATGTCTTTTGTATATATTCACCTCTTTACAATAGTTATAACAATTTATAACCTTATTACCAACCAGTGCATAAGAATGCTGGTTTTACCATATGCATTTTTGCTAACATTTATTTTTTATTTTTAATAAATGTTTTAATTGGTCATTAGTAAACCTGGTATTCCATTGGTTTAATGCATGTGTGTATGTATACTTTTAAATAAGAATATGACTATTTCTTTACTTTTTTAAAATAATTTCTAAGTCATTCAATACATACTTTAAAGATTTTTTAGTGTGCTTGCATGTACTACACACAACCTAAAACTAAAAAGTACCTTTCACAGACTCATGAATAGCCATGCTTCTGGTTTTAAGTAGCTAAAATCAAATGTATTTGCTCAAGTTTGAAATAAGGAAATAGGGCACTTTTGCTGCTTTTTTTTTGGTGCTCATCCAATGTAAAAATTGAGTTTTTCCACATTGATCTTCTTCCTCTGTGTGTATCAAGATGCAAGAAAAAGAGGGTGTCTTTTGTTTTGTTTTGTTTTGTTTACCAGTAGGGTACAATCATTTGTGACACATTTCTGGAGCTAATGGTTGTGGTGCAAGCTTCCTAATCACTGCATCCCAACTAAAAGAGTGTGTTTTTGCAGATGCCATTGCCATTGGTGGCTTCCTGATGCCATGGCTTCTGATTTTGGCCAATGTTCCAGCTCCAAGACAGGTTAGTTTGATGGTGGTTTGAGGAATGTTCTGAAAACCCGTTCTCGAAGCTGCTGCTTCAGGCTTTTCAAATACATTTTGGCATTTGATCCTTTCTGTTTAAAATACTTAGAATTATTTTTGTTAATATAAATGTACCCTGATTGACACTAAATTACAGATGATTGAAGTTTATGCAACTCTGATTTTATGTTTTTTTCCCAAATGTGTGCATATATGTATGCACATTTTTATGTATAATTGTGCATGATTTTATTTTTATATAACATCCATCACTGCCCAAGTGGTAATTAGGACAGTTTAAAGGCTGGTTATATGCACATAACACAAACACACACACAAAACACTTTTATCTGGGACTTTTGACACAGTATCATCAATTATCCAGAGAATCTTTTGAACATGAGATTTACTACCTACATTATATACACTACCTCATATAAAGTTAAAATAAAAGAAAAATATTAAAATGAATATATTTTATAACAGTTGAGTTTCTTGGTTCTTGATGTGAAAGTATTCACACAATTAATGTTTAAACTTAAAATTATAAAAAAAATAGTGATTTCAGTTCACAGTCCCTAGCAGGCACATGACAAGAACATAGAATAACTGGCAGGACAGTGACCAAAGAGAGAGAATTGATAAAAATAAAAAGCTATTGCTATGACAAAATGAAGACAAAATTGACATCGTAAAAACCATTCATAACTTTAAATATTATAGTATCTGGGGGTATTTAAAGACCAATAATAGTCTCCACATGGACACCATTTCTACAAGGGCCATTCTACTATATGTGAGTGTAAAGACTCCGAAATAAAGTCCTTAACTTTTGTGCAAAAAGTTAAACTTATGAAAGTCATTTATATAAAATAAAGTATTAGCTTATTTAAATGAATGACAATTAAATTACTTTAGCATAGTTCAAAAAAGAAAGATATATCTATTAAAAGTCTTTAGATAAAATTGTTTAAAACATTAACTAGCAAAGCTCCATTTACCCAAACATTAAATAATAAAATGAATATTACTCCCCAATGATACTGGATAAAACGAAACATTACTCTATGTAAATTTCTGTTGGACTAAACAACCCATCCATTACTAGGAGAAGAACCTTGGTTCAGATAAGAGAAAATCCGGTCAACCAATGATTTAAGCTCCTTAGAGCAAAAACATTCTTTAAGGAAAAAAGTAAAGGGTCTTCCTAAAAATCTTTCCTAAAGTATGTTTCCTGAAGATCCACATATTTGGTCATTCTACAGCCCAATTAGCTTTCTCATTCATATTGTCACATGCACACACACAAGCACTAAGTACTAATTTTGAGAATAGGGACTGGCACGCATTTGAAGGCATATTTCACCTAATGAAGTCTCATGTTATTACTGATGTTGATGCTGCTAATTAATACTAAAAACCCTATTCTGAAGCAATAGTTGCTGGCAAAATGTTTGATTTTGACAACATACTTTTGCATGACCTGCCATCACTTCCCAAGTTGAAGCCAGTCCTGCAGCGACAAGTCCGTGTTTTGTAACTGCTGCTGAGCAGACAGATGTGTGAACATCCCCCGGGCATTCCATATGGATCCACTTCACATGCATGGCTTCTGACTACAACAAATAAAAAACAGAAAGCTTAAAATTCTCCAAAGACAAGATAATTATGTGCATCAGTATGTGGAATGTTTTTACATTACTAGAAGAGGAATCCTAGGGGGGGAAATCTAAATATCAAACTATTTAGTGCCAGAATCAATTAGAAAGAGTTAAACCCCATAGAAGAGAGGTAGGGATTTGCAAAAATCCTCCTATGGCTACATTTAAAAAACAATTCTGAGAGATAATGTGCTTTTATATTAATTTAAACCATTTACATGTGAGCAAAATAAAAGTAGCATTCTTTTAGTGCATGCTTGTTATACTTTTAAAAATATGCATTTACTACAAGTATAACAGTATTATAAAATAGCCCAGTTCTGGTAATGAAGCAGAGAGAGGGTTTCTTTATAACAATCCATTATATGGTTTTCTAACCCAATCAAAATATAATTTGGTGATTATCTTTACTGAGAAGTGCTAAGACTTTTTTTTTTTCAATTTTGAGTCCGTTGCCATTTTGAGAACTGTATTACACAGTAAATTGCGTGTGTATGCCTGTACCTATCAAAAGGATGAGGCTGAGTTGGCATGCAAGACTGAGGAGCAGAAGGCCATTTTCTGGGTGTAGAAGTTAGAGAAGAAAAATAAAGGAAAAGTAGCATATGGAGAGGAAAAGAAACAGCATGATGGGTCAAAAAGAAAGGTTTGTAGTAGGAAAAGGTTGGTGAGGTTTTGTGTCTCATTGTAATTATACTGATTTTTTGATCACCGATTACTTAAAATTGCAATGAACAACATGGCAATCTTCTTTTAATAATAATACCGCTACACTTTTAAAAACTGTGCCACATTCTTTTCTGTTTTCCTCATTCTCTAAATGAAAAGATGAGTGAAATGCCATTTTGTTTTTTCCCACCAGGAGGGTTGCTTTTATTTTCCAATTTCATGCCATTTTTATCCTAGATCATGTCTTCTGTCGCCTACTTTGCAATTCTCCACGTTTTCACCACCATTATTTTTGTTCTCTCCATTAGTTCATGCTCATGAGTATATAAGTGAGCCATTATTTATGCATGTTGGAGGGAAAAAAAGCTTCCTTTAATCATAATTCCAATAGCAATCTTTCAATTAGCTTCCCATTTCTCTGCTTCCCTTACATCAACACTTCTCAAAGTTATCTACACTCATTTTCTATAATTCCTTTCTTTTCCTGTCTCTCATAAACCCATTCATATACAGACATTCACTTTACCTCAAAATTGCTCTTGTCAGATCCCCATGAGCTGAATTTATGCTGCTGAATCCAATGACCAATTGAATTTATCAAGCTTCTCTGTCTCCTTTTTGGTCTTTCCTATTCTCTTTGACTTATTATTGGAGTGTTCCAATATCCATTATTTGAGCTTCTTTTCTTTCCCACCTATAGTTACTTCCTTGGTGATCACATCTATTTCCATGGCTTTAAATGTCATCTATGAGCCAATGACTCCCAAATTGATATCTCCACCCTGGACTTCCCCTGGACCACAAACTCACCTCCTTGATATTTTCACCTGAATTTATAATAGACATTTGAAATAACATGAAAATTATACTTCTTTTCTTTTCCTTCAAATCTTTTCCATACTTGATCAAATAATTTAATTATGCTAATTGCTCAGCCCAAAATATTGTCATCAACTCTGACTCTTATTTATTTATTTATTTATTTATTTATTTATTTATTCATTTTTTATTTATTACCCTCACCTGAGGGTATTTTTTTCATTGCTTTTAGAGATAGAGAAACATCTATGTCAGAGAGAAACATCAACTGGTTGCCTCTCATGTGTCATGTCCAGACTCGGGATCTTTTTTGCCCTGATGGGGAATCAAACCTGCAATTTAAGTATGTGCCCTTACTGGAATTGAACCTACGACCTTCTGTTACAGGAGGATACTCCCACCAATTGAGCTATACTGGCCAGGGTACCCTTGACTCTTTTTAAATCTATACCTCACAACTAATTAATAAGAAACTCCTGTTTGTTCTACCTTCAAATGTATCCTAAATCTAATTACTTTTCATCATTCACTGTTACCATCTTGGTCCAGTCTACCATCTCTTCAACCCTCCACCTTTGCCACTCCCCCTGTCTGTTGTCAATGCAGTAACCATATTGATTCTTTAAAAAGACAGTCAGATCATGAAATCCTCTGCTTCATTCTTCCTAAGGTCTCCCCATCTCACTAAAAGTAGAAGCAAAAGTTTTTTTTTACAATTGTCTGCAGGGCCCTACTTGTTATCTTTTATTTTTTTTTTTTTAAGATTTTATTTATTTATTTTTAGAGAGAGGAGAAGGGAGGGAGAAAGAGCAATGTATGGTTGCCTCTCACATGGCCCTCACTGGGGACCTGGCCTGCAACCCACGCATGTGCCCCCACTGGGAATCGAACCGGGACCTTTTGGTTCCCAGCCTGCACTCAATCCACTGAGCTACACCAGCTGGGCCCTACTTGTTATCTTTTGATGGTCCTTCTTCATTTCTCCAATTTCATTTCCTACTTCTCTTTCTTTTGTTTACCCTGCTCCCGACACATAGGTCTGTTTACTCATCTTCAAACAATCTAAGTATGCTGTTCCTCGTGGTCATTGTGCTTGCTCATCGCTTCCTGCCTCTCTCCTTCAGTTATTTCCAGTCTTCATTTAATTTTATCTTTTCAATGGGACTCCCTCTAACCATTCAATATCAAATTATAAACTGCCCCCCCATCCTTCACACTCCTTATCCTCTTTATCTGCTTTATTTTTTCATATGTTAATGTTTAAATAATTCTAAATTAGTATTAATTTGAAACACAACAAGATGACAGGAATTTTGGGTGGTGGTTTTAGCATTGTACATTATTTGGTATATGCTTAAGCCTAAATTGTTTTTCTTAAAGAACATTACTAATCTACTACACAAAATAACTAGTTTGTGTTTTTGAGAAATACTTAGAAACATTGCAGTCTTCTGATTAAAAATGATTTTTTAACAAACATATGTTAAAAACTGGCTGTTAAGTTAAAAGACCCCAATGATTGCAATAAAACCAAACTGATACTGCAAGAAAGTCATGCGATTTAAAATTTACCTCCAAAATAATACCAAAAAAAAATAATTCTTAGCATCTTAGCATCTGGGTTTCCTGTCTAAATGCATGGCGGTTGAAAGCTCCTTCCTAAATCTAAATCTAGCTATCATTTCTATTCTACAGTGGTAGAAACCATTTACCAGCAACTGAACAATTTGTGATTTAGTCTTGTGAAGGGAGCTCTACTCCATTTTGTCAAGCAGACATGTACACTTTTGTTAATCAAAACAGAGAATTTACAATTCACCCATTTTACATTCATACAAAGGCACAAGGGCCATATCCCTATTCTGTTCATCATTATGAAGACTCTGAAGAAGTTTGGCCTCTTACCTATTGGTTGAGTCCTTTTTTGATAGATTCGAATTCCTCGAGCATTTTCCATTTTAATTAATGAATGAATATCAGTGGCATTAAATCGGTTTATCCTTATGATACTGAAGTTATCAGAAGTGGTTGCATATAAATAGTCCTCAAACACAGTTATACCATAAAGTTGTCTGACCTACAAAGAGGGACAAACATAACTATGATTTTTAATTATGCTGCTTTCAACTTGAAAGAAATACTGATTGCTATTTACTACTGTGAGCAATTCCCATAGTAGGAAAGTCACGGCATATTATTGCTTATTTTCTCTCAACAAATTCAACATTTCACTAATTTTAAAAATTTACTCTGAGAATAAAACATTATGTAGTAGTGGATAAAGCAGTTACAAATGCATGGGAGAAAAATTTATTCATGTTTCATTAGAAAACATATTCAGTAGCTACTTTTCAAAAGCTAGACAGAAGAAAACTTTTAAGTGTATTCATTAATATGCTTACAGCACTGTTACATAAAATTTGAGACATTTTTATAGTCTGCTTGTTCATATAGTCATGGATATGTAGAATCTGCAAAACCCTAGGTCTGCCTGGGAAAGAACTGATGCTCAAGTATCTTTGAAAATTTGTTTTGTAAGAAAAAAATTCAATTTTTAAAAATATAAATTACATTTAGACTAATACTTGTCCAGAATGGAAAACAATACATATGACATCACATATTCAGAATAATTGTAAATAAAATGTCAGCATTTTACTCAGAAATTACATTCTTTTTAAAGCCTATTCATAATGAAAATGGAAGTGTTTGCTTGAGAATAACAACATTTATTGCTATTCCTGGCACTTTAATAGTAAATATCTCTTCCTTGGCAGAGGTCTTGGTGATTGTGGTGAAGAATAGACATCTTGAAGTCATGGAAAGAATCCAGCAGAGCAGAGAAAGAATGAGTACACTGATTTTCTCATTAGAGGCACATGCTAGGCATGTTGCCTTTGCGTAGTCCTTGTTTTATACTTAATTTAAAATGATTCTGGTCCAAGGTACAATGTAGTTGTCAATTGATTTGCTGTAGAAATTTTTATGAAAAAGATTTGTCACTATATTTTGGCATTATATTATATTTTTAGAACACTGGTAGTGTAGATTTGTAGTTAAGGAAATTTGAGAATGTATGCATGGTTTGACTGTTAAAATTTTCATAGAACAAAACTATAAATTCTTTATTTTAATCAAATAATCTTGTTAATAATATTAACAAATCAGATTATTAAGCAGACTCATTTGATTTGTTATCAAGCATATTGTGATTCATCATTACTATTTCTGATCATCTCTAAAAGAAGACTGCTTTCATGGGTTGTTTTTATCATACCTCATTTCTTCATGTCTATGCTAAAAATGAAAGAGTGGAATTAATGAGGAGAATCATTTGATGTTAAAGCCTAAATAATCTTTTTTATGTTAGAGTTATTCCTGGTAATTTTGTATTTGTGTGTGTGTGAGCATACATGTATTTACTAATATCATTTTCAACATAGCTGACATCATATTAACTAAATATACTTATGGCCCAATTTTCTTGGAAATTCTTTTTTTTTTCTTAGAAAAATTACAAACAAGCTGAACTCTTCCATTACCATTAATATCATAGATGTTTTGCTCAAAGTTTGGCACCATTCATCTGAGACTGTATGGTTGTGATATACCCACATTACACCCTATGCTACTTACAATCCACATCCCAGGAGAGAAAGCAATGGTACAAAGGGGGCAATTGGTCAGGGTGGAAAGCATGCTCACACAGTAGAGATCAGATTTTACTTGCTGCCTCTCTGCTATCTTCAGAAGGGTCTGTTCCCCATAAAGGAAGTATATTGCTGCCTGTTCTGTTAACTACCTGCAACAGAGGTGGGAAGAGCTTGGAGTGGGGAATAGACTGTTCTGCCTCCAGCCCAAATACTGAAAAAATTGTATCTGTTGGACTAGTACTTAGTGGCTAACCAGCAAAATGCAGGCAATACAAAGGAAACATAAGTGAATAATTAAAAATTTCAGATATTAAAAACTGTTTAATCGTGGGGAAAATCATTTAAATTTCTTAATCTTGCTTAGAATTTTAATTACATATAGGTAAAAGAGAAGTTCCATCATAATCACTTCAGAGATTAGGTCCTAAAGTCACCAAAGAAATCAAAGATTTTCAGTTAGTTGAAAGAGAGAAATATCTGGATTCACTTCTAATACTGCACGCTTTATTTTTTTAACCACCCAGATTAGTGCATTTGTTTATTTTCTGAGGAAAGTGAAAGAATTTCATTGTCAAACTGGTTAGAAAGGAAAAGTAACTTTAAGTGATAACTATAGAATATTCTTACTTTGTATTGCAAACGAAAGCAAAGGCATTTACATATTTCATTTCCATAGAATAAGAATCTCACATGAAATTAGTGCAATCATTGAGGTAAAATTGAATTTAAAAAGGTATACTAGTGAATAAAGTTAATTTCCACTTAGAGATTTCCTTTGAGGTGTTAGTACTGTTATTTGAAAAAATAAATCTTATAATTCAGCCAGGGAAAAACTATAGAGATGGGAAAATTTTTCACAGTATTCTTATTTTAGGAATTACTTGAATGTATCAGAAGGCAAAATTTAATCCAACTTATTAAAATAACAAAGATGCTTTTGTAAACTGGAATTTGCTTTTGTTAGCAAAGTATTACCAGTGCCACATGGGACAAATCATAGTTCAGTTCCTTATAAATAAACTAGTTAAATTAGTTTTTAGTAAGCTGGCAGCAACATCTGTCCTATTCTAATTAGTATGTTCCTTTCTTAATGCTATAGCATTTTTGTTTGTGTTTGTTACATGTTCTTGTTTTTTGTTAGTTTTTATTTTGTGTGCTTTGTTTTTAATGGAAGGAAGGAATAAATACAAAGCATCTCTAATACATAGAATACATTGTAAAAAGAACATCTCATATAGGAAATACATCACAATTTTTATGATCCATTGCTGTTAACTTCATAAGAAATTTTCAACATTGCGACTTTGGGTCGTCCTCTCAGTGTGATACCATACATTTTATTACCTTATCCACATTTTCTTACAAAACTATACTTACTTGTCTGCCTTGAATAATAGTATGTCTGTTTTTTCCTTGATAGTCCGCAACTTCCACATACTCCAAGTAAAGATCCACCCAGTAAACCAATTTATTGACTAGGTCCAGTGCCAGTGCAGCTGGCTGCTCTGTCTTTGAATCAATTATCCTTGTTCTGTTGATCCCATCCATGTCACATCGCTCCACTTTGGCTACATTCCCGTAGTCAGTAAAGAAAAGTTTTCTGTTGAAAGTAAAATAAATGTTAAAGTCAAGAAGGGATAAAAGCATATTCAGTAGAACCATCTGTAAAAAACAGAACTTTTTCTTCTAATTTATTTCAGTGGTTACATCTGTTAGCTTCCCATAACCATTTCCACATAATATCACTCATAAACAGAGAAATCTGTTAATGGATATTGCAGGGCATAAGGGAGCAGGTTAACCAACAACTGTAAAATTTCCCCAAAATGAATGACTATGGTGGGTTTATTTTCACATTAGGGGAAATGTTTCTTTAAGCTTCATAGAGCACATACACACAGCACAGAAAATGCACGCAGCGTATTTGGTACAAGCTTCAGAAGAGAGCCAAGTCACCGGGCCAGGGCATGTGCGCTACCAGGCTTTATCTACACTGGGCTTTTCAAATGGCCTAGTAATGTCTATTTTCTATAAAAGCTATAACATGGAGGTCAATGATGCTATGATTGGTAGTGAATCACAAACCTGTAATGGAAGTAAGCAGGTGGAAAAACAAATGTGTTGTTTGTAGAAATGGAAATAAAATATAAATAACCCTCCAAAACCAATCCCACATTCTCCCAAATATTCCCCAAACACAAAATCTCATGAAGAAAATGTGGGCCGTTTCTCCTCATTTTCTTCTTATATATCTAGAAGAAAAGACTGAAAAGCATGTTGACCTCTGAGATCAAGGAAAAAGAAATCCTTTCATGAAACACGAACAGCGTCTGTCATCAGAGGTTTAAATACCTCCCATACTTCAGTGTCTAATATTTGATTAGCATTCACTATGTTTAGTAAACAGAAATCAATTTCAATTAGCCTGACAATATTTTAACATGATTACCTACCCATGAGACAAAATTACGTTTGTAAATAAGAGGACTATTTGCCTTGATTTAAGTATAATTTCAAGAATAATTTGATTGACAGTGACTGAGCAACATTGAAATTACCTAGTACAGAATATTTGATTTTATAAACTTGGTGAATTAGTTTCTGGTTACTTTTCTCAACATCCTTGCATTATCTAACAGTATGGGGTATCTTTCAAGCTAAAAAGTATTATTTAATTTTAATTTTGCTCTTTCTGCTGAGGGAGGCTTTGACTAACTTTTAAACATCAATGCCTAAACAGCAAAGCCAGATTTCACTATGAGTACATATTTCATCTAATATCCTTGAAAGATCAATTTATCACAATGAGTTAAACATTATTGTTTAAGTGACATTCTATTCAGGTGAAGAACTTTTTAATCTAGTGAGTAATAAATAAAAGAACATACAGTGTTATGTTTTATTGTCATGCGGAATGTTCGAACCTCTGCTCCTGAGCGCTGGTCTCTCTAAAGTCTCTCCCGCCACGCCGCCTTCTCTCGCTCTTGCTCTATCTTTCTGCTTCCATTTTGCATTTCCCATTTCTTCACTTGTAAATTCACTTGCTCATAGCTATCTCAAGTCAAGTTGCTATAAAGGTCACCAGTTTCTCTCTCCCTTTCTGTAGAGCACTGCC
The DNA here is from genome assembly GCA_004026765.1 of Micronycteris hirsuta. NCBI lineage: Eukaryota > Metazoa > Chordata > Mammalia > Chiroptera > Phyllostomidae > Micronycteris > Micronycteris hirsuta. The sequence continues at coordinate 18,753 of PVJI01002067.1, forward strand.
CACTATCCCTGTTATATGAAACTCTCTTTCTCACCCCATACCAAAATGCCTCTCCTTTTATAGTTTCCTCTTTCGACTTGTCCATTTTACAGAACTGAACAATTGGTGGTGTGCAGGTAGTCTGGCGTGGACATACAGAGTTGGAGGTTTGGCTCACTGTGTATAGACTATACATAGATAGTGACATTTATCAGGTGATTGTAAATATCCACACGGTATTGAAAATAAAAGATGACTCAGGAGAGGTAGAGATATCTCTGAAGTCATCCTGAGATGACTTAATTACATAGAAAAAAAGAGAAGAATGCCAATATGAGAACCCTGGAAGCATATTATTGGAGAAAAAAAGAACAAGTAAGTAAGATCAGAGGTTATGGTCAAAGAAATAATACAGAATCTCATAGAAGTTTAAGAGAGAAAAGTTCTAGGATAAAGGACTGGGGTCGCTGGATGGGCCAATCATGTCACAAAATAAATAAAGAGAGAAAGAAAGAAAGAATATTGATCAATAAGATGACATTGAATTTATATTTGTTGAAATAAGAAAAAAATTATGTTACTTCTCTTTGAGAATTTTAATTGCAGAACAAGAGTGGACCAGTTGATGATGAAGGAAGTCAGGAAAATGTAAATTATTTTTCCAAGATTTTCAGAGATATTAACTTAGTATTTCAGGAATGATGTAAGCACTTCTTATATTTATCCAAGGTCATAATAAAACTGGTTGAGTAAGTTTCAACCAAAGTATTAGAAAAGAGTATAAATATACAATTAATCAAAATGTTACTGTTTTAATGAATGTATAAATTCAAAAGAACAGGAGAACTTTGGGTATGTGAAGAGGCACCAAACTATAAGAAACAATAAATAATTCCCTATCAGATAGCAAATTAACTAGTGCCCAGTGGAGATATAAAATATTTTTTTAAAGATTTTATTTTTATTTATTTTTAGAGAGAGAGGGGAAGGGAGGGAGAAAGAGAGGGAGAGAAACAGCAATGTATGGTTGCCTCTCACATGGCCCTCATGGGGACCTGGCCCGCAACCCAAGCATGTGCCCTGACTGGGAATCGAACCGGGACCGCTTGGTTCCCAGCCCGCGCTCAATCCACTGAGCTACACCAGCCAGGGCTGGAGATATAAAATATTTAATGCTAAAATAAAATTGTTACACTGATGAACCTTCCCAGATTTCAGAATACTGACTTTGATGAGCTCTGTTCACTTATAAATGAAATGCAAGAAATGGAAGAGTTCTCCAAGAGAATAGCACTGAAACCATAACTCTGCAAGCAATAATCACCCATAGTCACATGACAATGTAGATGTGTTTCTGTTTGCTTATTTTAATATTGTTTAATTTTATTTTAAAATGTCCTACTACTGTTACAGAGAAATGCTTCATTCCTGCACATTCTTTAATTGAGGTGTTATAGTAAATAACTGTATTATAGTGAATAAACAAAAGCTAAAGTTTTAAATGATCTACTCTCTATATTTTATCTGTGATGAAAATTTAGCTTGGCTAAAAATCACTCTTTTCTTTCATATAAAATATTTTTCCAAATCTTAAAAAGAGTAAATAGTGCTCTGTGAACCCCATTATCTCATTGACCCTTAAAATTATCTGTGAGATAGAAGGATCAGATTGTTTTTATTTCACAGATGAGCAGCCTCAAAGTCACATGGCAAGCCATTGTCAGAGCTGTAATGCAAATCTTTGTCTTTCATGCCTTTTGCTTTTAATTCACTATTTCGAATCATTTCAAACTTACAGAAAAGTTGTAAGAAGATAGTGAATGCCTATATCCTTCACCTATATTCACCATTGTTTTTCTTTTGTCTCTCTGGCTGTTTCTGGTATTGTCTGAACCTCTTGACAGTAAATTACAGACATTATGGCTCTTTACACCTAAACACTTCAGGCTGCATCTGTTAAGTACAAAGCCATTATCATGTATAACCACAGTACCTGTATCAAAATCAATATTTTTAACACTGACATGATACATAGTTGTTATTCATATTTTGCCTGTGGACCCATAGTGTTCTATATAGTAAAAATTCCTCCTTTTTTTCTGATTCAAAATCCAATGCAGCATCATGTATTGCATTTAATTGTCTTCTCTCACTACACTTCTTTAATCTTGAACAGTTTTTTAGCCTTCCTGCTGTTCATGATATCACTGTTTCTACAGGGTAAACATCAGTTTTGAAGAATATTCTTACTTTGAGTTTTGTTGAATTTTTCATAATTATATTATGTTATTCTTTTTAAACTACAGTGCAATAATTTTTACTTTATCGTTACTGCTCCTGGGTTTAGAAACCATGGGTAAGCCTATGCTCTACCCCAGAAATTCCATAAAATGAAACAGAGATGGTAGCTTGGAATTGCACTTACTCTTACACAATTTTTTTCTGAACACTTAACTCTGTTAACTTCATGGTTCTCTGTCACCTTTTCAGCAACTCTTCTCTCCAGGAACAAGGATTTATGCTGCTTCTAGCACAGCAGCGCCCCAAGTACAGCACTCTGCCTGTGGATGATGAGACCATTCCCACATCTGTTTTATGCCCCGTGCCCTCAGATTGCGATATTGACATGTCTTCGCTCCCTGTTCTTTCCTGTGGTATCAATTATTTTTATCCTCTAGTATCAGGGAGAAACTAAATTGAAATTGTTGTTCTCTTGTTCTTCACTTATTTTTTTTTTGTCACTCTATTCAATTCCAATTAGCAAAAATAAATAAAATTAAATTATATTTTAACTACTCTTTCTATTTCTAAGACATGTTTAACTATTAGTACATAAAGAAGAGATATATTTCTTTAAAATATTCAATTATGCATCTAGTTCATTTTTCTGATAATTCAACATCTATAGCAAATAAGAATTTATCATTTTGGCTTCCCAATTTTATCAGATATGGAAAACTGATTTTATATAACTTTTCATTGTTCATATCATTAGCCCTGTTTTACTATAGATATATCAAGACTTTATACAGTTGCAGATAGTAAGAAACTTTGGGTTTTGTTGGCAAACTTGCCTGACATAAATCAAAAGCCGCACAGGGAGCACTCACAGACAGTGATAGAGCACTGTGCTTACAGAGTTATGGCCCCAATCATCCCAGCGCTCCAAGGCAAACCAATTGTTACACATACTGATCTCTTAAAATAGGTATTTTTCACTTGATAAAAATAAGAGTTACTTTTGCCACAGATATTCATTTTAAATGATGAAATTTTATGCTTCAGTACTTTGTCAAAAAGGACTAAAGAGAATTTAAATGCATCAGAGTCTGGTCCACATATTTTAAGCCCACAGTCAACCCTTGTTTTGGGTCGCAATTCTTACCCCTAAAATTTTGCTTATAGCTTAATGATGAAATTCTGAGAGTTTTCACAATGAAATCATGTACCATTCATTTTAACTGTTTTTTTTTTTTTTTTTAAGATTTTATTTATTTATTTTTCAGAGAGGAGAAGGGAGGGAGAAAGAGCAATGTATGGTTGCTTCTCACATGGTCCTCACTGGGGACCCGGCCCGCAACCCAGGCATGTGCCCCGACTGGGAATCGAACCGGGACCCTCTGGTTCCCAGCCCGCACTCAATCCACTGAGCTACACCAGCCGGGCCCATTTTAACTGTTTAAAAGTAAGTTTACATAATAAGATAGTAGTGAGGAAGTAGAAGAGTGAGACAGAAAACTAGAGGATCGTATATTAAGAGATTTTTAAAAAATCATTGTTTTGATTAAGCCATTGCAAACTTTTCATGTTTATTAATCAAGTGATGATGTAGATAACTGTATTTCTTTATATTTCAGGAAACATATGTATTTTCCATAGCAAGGATTATATTAGGAAATTCACTTTCCGTCTTGCTTTTAAAATAAATGTCATCCAAATAACATCAATACAACTGTATTTTTTTCCATTTTGTATACAATAATTAAATAAGAAAGCAACTTTCAAGATTATATGGGGGTAATTGTAGTTTATTCAGAATTAAAGTAAGAATATTAAATATTTAGCATTGCAATTCTAAAATGCAATTACAAATCTGAAAGCGTAATGAATCTTTGGAGTAAGATGTTTAAATTCAAAATCTATTAGCTCTTGCTACTTAAGGGATGTGGATAATAAACCATAAAACTATTTTCTGTCTAGTCAAGAATGTTAAAGACAGTTACTTATTGAATTTTACTTGTTTGGGGTTTTTCCTTTCATTGTTTCAAAAATCACTTGACTTGGTTCTCAGCTCATACATAAACACACAGAAATTAAACTTGACATACAGAGTCCTGCTCTCAGCTAGTTACTCTATATCCAGGAATCATTCCCACTAATCATCCCTCTAAAAGTGTGCATGTATTAGATATGTCAGTCAGTGTGGCTCACCCATTCAACACCCATATTAATCTAAACCTTCCAGATATTGTTCCAGAAAAGGGCAGCCCCACCTGCCAATGTCATCCCTCTCCTTCCTGTTCAAAGATAGTTAGACCAAGGTGGAATGTGTGATACAAATGAAACCAAATCATAGGCTGTGCTGAATCATTGCACCCTTTCTCTCAAAAATCTAACCCAAGAAGTGTGGAGCTCACCTAATGGGCAGTTGTGCTAACCTGGTTAAGATAAGCAGTTGGGGTGGGAGTGGTGTGCTAAGAGAGGAGGAGTGCCAGAGCATGATGTAGAAGTTGGTCGGGGAGCCACAAGATAGGGAGATATGAGGAAAGGAATCATGGAGTCCTTGAATGAGTAATTCTTCAAGCCCAAGGGAGTCCATCTTTACCTCCTGTCCTTAGTTATACAAATATATGAGATTTTACATATGCTCTTGGGACATCTTTATGAAATTGAGTAGCTTCAGTGAGTTTCTATATTTGGGAACTAAAGGGCATTGAGTAAACCACTCCATTGTTTAATGTTCTATTTTAAGATTTAGAAAAATGTTTTCTGAAGATTTTAAACAATGAAAAATCATACTATTTTGGAAATAGTTTATATTGAAATTTTAAGTCTAAGTAAAGCAATCATTTAACAATTTTAACACGTAACCCTTATCTTATAAACTCCATCTTTGCTTTGGGTCACATCTCTCTCACATTTGTGTATGTGTGTATATACGAGGTTGCTGGGAGCCGAGTCCACCCCACTGTGGATTAACAAAGTCCTGGAGGGCGCCGATGACCCACACAGTAGAACCAGCAGGAAAAAGCACTGTGCATTTCTCTGCTTAATCATTCTATCGCTTCCTTTGCTTGGCGTCAGTGTGATTTCTTGTGGGACTGGGACAGATGGCAATTCCACTAATAAGACAGAGTTTCTGGAAAATTATGGAACAAATGATAGTCTAGCGGAAAGTATCCTCACTCCCATATGCCCCCCTAAATGGTATAAGACTTATCAAGAACAGGAATGGAGGAAACTTTTTGGCCCAAGCCCTACGCCCTCATTTGCTCCCACCACTTCAGGCAGAACATGGGCCCCTGAGATTAGAATTAGGTCTAAACGACGAGTTTGGTCAGCTTGCTATCGTTTTCCATTCACTAGACCTACCCCTAGGTCTACCCCTAGACCTACAGACCCCCCATTACCCTACACAGGCATTTATCATAATGGACCTAGATAGGTTAATATTAGAAGATATTAGGTAGATTAATAGAAAAGAGTTTTCTACACAATAAACTAAGATAATAAAAATTATTAAACAGAAAAATATCCTGAGCAGTGAGAGACAGCTGTTAACCACATAACCACAAAAGTCTAACAGGCTCATGACAGTCCTCGTACCAGACTTGTGGTCAGACACTTTGCTGATCAATTAGTAAGATTAGAGCTAAGAGCTTGCCAACTAGCAAGATTAGAGCTAAGCTTGCAAAGCAAAGTTTAGCTGTATTGCCCAGCTGTTTTATCTCATGTATGTGTCATGCCTCTTGCAAAAGCAAATGTATTATGAGAAAACCACTCCTAGTGTAACCCCCCCGTACAGCTTGAGCTTGCAAAAAATTATATAAATAAAGGTCTCTGAAGCCAGATAGCAGAAGCGTCTGGCCGATGAGCTGGAAGCTACACCATCGCGTGTCGTTCTTCATTCGCCGACTCCTCCCCACCACGCTTACCTGTAGGACGCCCTGGACCTGGCTGGGGTGGGACCCCGGCACAAGGTCTGTCTGGAAAAAATCCAGTCATTATTAATATAACCATATGGTTTGCGTGAAATCAATATAACCTGGCAGCCAAGGAGAATGGACTGGACTGCACATGCATGAACAATGACGACTTCTCTGTACTAGACATTTTGGGTGGTTGACACCATTAAGTGAGCATGTGTACTGTGTGGCCATCACAGTCAAAATGACTGGGCAAGTAGAGCAATCTGCATCTAATTCTGTGTTAAGGTTGAACATTTCTCTGTGGAAACTATTCAGATGATTCAGAAGACCACTGCTATGGGCAACTGGTGATTGACAGCTTCACCATGACAATATGCCTTGTTCATGCATCCTGTCTTGTGTAGAGGTTTTTGGTGAAGCATCAAATAACCCAGCTGTCTCAGCCCCCATACAGCTCAGATTTGGCACCCTACAACTTCTGGTTTTCCCAAAACTAAAATCACCTTTGAAAGGGAAATGATTTCAGATCATCAATGAGATTCAGGAAAATAAGACAGAGAAATACTGACGGTGACTGGGAGAACTGTGTGAGGTCCCCAGGTGCTACTTTGAAGGGGACTGAGGCATCATTGTCCTGTGTACAATGTTTCTTGTATCTTGTATCTTCTTCAATAAACATCTCTATTTTTCATATCACATGGTTGGATACCCATGGATAAACCTCAGGGTTAGATGTAAAACCAGTGCCTTACCTAATACTAAGTCCAGAATATTACTCTCCTCTTTTAACATCTTCTGTTTTTTGAGGGTCTCAGCAATAGGCTGTATCACTGACAGCAACCATCCTCAAAGAATCATCTATCAAACTTCTGACTCTTGTACATAATTATTTTTATTTAAGACTCAGCTTTAGCATTCTTTTCTTGTTAACCATGCTAAACCAGGAAAGTAATTCCAATATCTACAGGATAACAGATTCCCATTGGTTGTCATCACCAGAAATTTTTACCTCCACAAGATATATGCCCTTCTCCCCAACAAACAAACAAACAAACAAACAAACAAATATATTATTCTTCCCTCTGACTTTATGCTTACTCTCTATCTCCCTCAGGCACTCTCACTGCAACAACTATCTGACTTCGCTGAGACCTTGCCTCCATTGACCCTCTCCATTTTCTCTCCATAAGCCAACCTTCAATTTTTCTTTCTCATTTATTCTCCACTGTCCTCATCACAGCCCTCTAATTCACTCCATTCCACTCCATTTCACCTCAGAGAATAACTGCATAGAGAAATTAGAGCACAGCAAAATGCAACTAATATGTTTTCCCACAGGCCCAACTAAATGTTATCTGTATCTACATCAATTATTTTCCTAACTGTCTTGTAATACAGAAGGAAGCATCCTCTCATCTGTTCAGGCCAATACAAAGCAGACATATATACTAACTCCCTCTCCTTCTCTGAAACCTGTCTTCAAAAATTTCTTCTTTCTGTTGCATTTTTAATCTCTCCTTTTCTGCTAAATTTAACCTTTAGCATATAAACCTGCTCTGCTATTTATTATACTACAACAAATAAAACTTTTTTCTTAACCTCAAACATACCTCAATTTATAGCCTTTTCTTTCCATGCGCCACTGACATCCAGCCTTCTCCAAAGAATTATTCACACAAGCTGACTTCATTTTTCCTTTTACTCTTCATTCAATACAAATATTTTTCCAACCCCACCATTCCTTTTCCTTTCTCTCTCTCTTTTCTTTTTCTTTCTTTTTCCTCCCTTCCTTCCTTCCTTCCTCTCTTTCCCTCTTTCTCTCTCTCTCTCTCTCTCTTTCTTTCTTCTTTTCTTACAGAAATCGCTAATTATATTCATGGGGTTAAACCTTTCTCAGTCTTCACTGATCTTTCTGTAGCATCACACCAAATTAATCTGTTCATCCCTTTTGACTTTCCTTCCTCTTAGCACTTTCTTTTTTTTTCTTTTTTTTTTTTTTTTTAAGATTTTACTTATTTATTTTCAGAGAGAGGAAGGGAAGGAGAAAGAGAAGGAGAGAAACATTAATGTGTGGTTGCCTCTTGCATGCCCCCCACTGGGGACCTGGCCTGCAACTCAGGCATGTGCCCTAGACTGGGAATTGAACGGGCGACCGTTTGGTTCGCAGGCTGGCGCTCAATCTACTGAGCTACACCAGCTAGGGCCCTTTTAGCACTTTCTAGGTTTTCTTCCTGTTTGACTGATTTTTCTCAGTTAGATTTTCTACCTCCTCTTTCTGTATTAGGTCCAGGATTCTGTTATATCTAAATTGTTTTGTAAAAGTTCTTGAAAGTTTCCATGACTTTTATTAATATTACAACTCATTTTTTAACATGTCTTTTCAGCTTCTAACTTAAAAATACACTTGTCTTTTTGATACTTGTACTTAAATCATTTTAGGCATCTCAAATTTAACCTATCTCATATTAAAGTCTTACGCTTCCTTATCAAATATATATTTTTTTGTTTTCCTCCACTTTGGCAAACAGAAAATCTTTCTGCCCAATGGCTCATTTAAGAAAACAAGCATTCATTCTCCATCTGTTCTACCTTACCCTCTACATCTAATTCATAACCATGTCCTGACAATTTCATCTTAAAAGTATATATGCTATAGACTGACTATCTTATATTGGATAATAAAATCTTGGACTCAGACCTGAAATAAGTTAAAGGGGCAACACATATGGATCAGGCTATTTTAGTATGGGAAAACAAGTTAGTTTTCCACGTTATCCAGTATAGCTCATAGGAATTCTACTTTGGACACAAATCATTATTTAACTAATAATAAATTATCATTTTGCATCAGTTTGATAGCATCATCCATTTTACATGGACTGTACTACCCTTTGGAGACCTTGTAGAAACTAGTAATTAGTTCATGGTAAGATTTGGTACTCCTGTGTCTGGCTAATTTTCACTTTTAGTGACATCTCAATATTCATTTCCACTTCCTATAGATACCATATTACAGTAGCACTCAGATGTATTCTAAGGAGTTTAGATTATCACTGTCTAGAATGTAACAAAAGTTTTGCTTTTTTGTTTACTTTAAAGTAGGGTATTTATATAATCAACACAAATTTTAAAACTATAATATTCTCTCCTGTGGTGAGGATGGATGAAATTGTTGAGAGATTAGATAAGGAGATACCAGTTGTAGTTATGCATTAGTGCAGAGGTAGAGATAGAAAAGAGAAGATGGAGTCAAGAAATATTTGGGGTCTGAATCAATAGGATTTGATAGTTCATTGAGAGGAGAGAAGGATGAGTAGAGAACAGCATTCTAGAATAACTTTCATAAAGCATATTTCTTGAATATATTGTGCCTTCAGGTGTTTCCCAGTAAGGATACCTGTCTTGTGAAACCTCAAGCTGTCATTCTATTTAATGCAAAAATGGATTTTACAGTTTGGGCATATTACTTTTTATAACCAAGGGCAATGCTATCTTAGAACTACTTCAGGGGTCAATTTGCAGGGGTCAGTACTCAAAAACTCATGCTCAATATATTTGATTCATGTGGAACAGTAGAATATTTGCAGTAATATATTAGATGTCAAAACATTGCTCTTTGAGATATACAGAGATGTATAACCTAATTTCTGGACTCAGAAATGTCCTATTAGTTTATAAAGCCTTTTTTTTCCCCTGAGCTGAAAGAACACAGATGGTTGTCTCAGAAGAAACTAAATAAGTATCCATGAAGTTGTAGATGGCTGAACAAATCTGGTTCACTGCTGTTCTAGTTACCTGTTAACTGAACTATCGATTTCTGTAAAGGGGAAAAAACCAGTGTGTAGAAAAACGAAACTTTAACTACAATGTGCACATTTCAGTTTGCTGTTGGAATAGAATGTGCAATGATACTGCAATGAAGATATAACCATATGGTTACATAGATAGTTACATATTTTTATAACCACAATATAAAAAAATAATTTCATTGTTTGATGTTCACTTTCCTAGCTGGCAGATACACTTAAGAAATATAAGACAAAAGTCCCGTAAAGCAATAACTTCTTCATAAGTGGCAATATCCCAACCTCTCTGTTTAGTTTTAAGCAGAAATGCAGGATCAAGCCTGGGCTAAGTGGTTAAGACTACAGAGGCTAAATGAAGCTGGTGAAGGGAAACAACTGTCTTCATTCAGTTGGCTGAACAGGTGTTCTGTTAATTGCAAGATGTGTCTAGACAGGGTTTCTTGACTAGGATGAGCTGCAAGGGTTCCATCAACAACCAATTGTGTAGGGTTAGAAAAACTCACAGGTATGCCAGTAGATACATATTCCTATTTGCACATTTTTTTTTTTTGGCAAGGGTGTTAATACTCAAAAGAGTAAATAGCCATGTTCTAAAATAGTGATTCTTAAATTTTACTGTGCATAATAATCATATGGGATCCTTGTTAAAATTTCCAATTCCTGCAATCACTGTAGTGGGAATTTATTCAGCATCTAACATTATGCATTTAACCTTTGACCTAGCGATCTCCATTTTGGATATTTATTTTGAAGAGGCATCTTCACAAATAAGGGGCAGCAAATGCACTAAATTATTCACTGTAACATTATTAGTGATAGTAGAATTGAAATTATTTTTATCCAGTTCTCCTTTTCTCCACTAGGCATTCTTTATTTTTCCCAGAAATATTAATTTAGCATCTACTGAGGACACGATTCAGCAAATAGAACAGGGAATTCTAAGGCTTCTAGCCTGCATCTCTAGAGAGAAGAGGAAGCAGGATCATTGAAAAAAAATGTAATTTACAAGTTATGAATATTCAAGGATGGTTTGGTAGGGTAGCTCTTCAGATTATTAATTGAAGAAGCAGTGTCTTCTAACAAGCTCTTATTACTGTCATAGTCAAAGAATTAAAATCAGTAGGCTATCCAATAATGGTACTACTGTACCAATCTTAGCAATTTATTTTTTTTTACGTGGAGGCCAATTAGTTTTTCAAAGAGAACAGATTATTTTAATCAGATTTGTATTAAAAGTTTTCCTAGGTTATTGTTTGCTCTTTACTCTTCAGTCTTCATGTTTTTTTTTCTTTTAATATTAATGCCTATGATATTCAGTTATGCATGCCAATTTAGCCAGATATCATCTCCAATTATTCAACCAAACACTAAATCAGATGTATGGTGAAGCTATTTTGTATATATAATTAACATCTATAATAACATGACTTTAAGTAAAGGAGATTAGCCTCAATAAACTGGGTGGGCTTTAAATAATCAGGTGAAACAGTTAAGAGCACGACTAAGATTTCTCTGAGGAAGAAGAAGTGACGTCTGTGAGCTGGAGCCCAGCGCCTCTCCAAGACGTCTAGCCCGCTCTTGCTGAGCACCTGCCCGAAGTGTTTCTGTCTCAACTACCTAAGCCCTTGCAACTGCACAAGCCAATTCCTTAAAGAAGTCGATGTGTATTTATCAATCCTACTGGTTCTACTTTTTTGGTGGAACTATAACTGATACAGTGCCCCAAAATCATTTGGATGAATAATATCCTGCATTTAGTAAGCATTTAAAACAGATATTGACAGTCTTGTAACTGGTAATTAGCAAAATAGTGAACTAGATTTGTTCAGCAAACTGACCATAGAGATAGTACAGGTCCTGAGAACTTATTTTGAATCCCTAAATCTAACCCTGTCAAAGTCAGCACTGTTTGTTTTATTTAGTAATCTAAGCCATTAAATTTCTGTTTGTTTGCTTGTTTTGCTTAAGCTGATTTAAATGGAGTTTTTTTTTAACATTCAAAACTGAAAATTCTTACGTGATAAGCATTCGATGCTAAGGCAAATGGTAACTGGAACACCTGCCATCACTATAAGAGAAACTGAGGTCAAATGTTCTATTAGGAACTGCCCTGACTGGTTTCAGAAGCTGTAATCCCCATGGTTAAGGCTGACTGAGAGAACTTGGGACCCTAAGCCACTAAGGAGACAAAGCTTATCTCTGGCAGGGGTGCTGCCTCTGACTACATTTACTTCACCCTCCTTGGCCGTGGGTGGATGACTGGTGAGCCAATGATGGGTAAGATTCCACAAAGGATGGATGACCTTAGACAGGCATGGTCACAAAGGGGCCCTCAGTAAAGGACTTGGGGGGGCTATAGAAAAATGGGTGATGTATCCTCCCCCCTCGGCTTTGACATAGTCTGAGTCCTCATTCTGTCTGTGAGAATTCTCCTAATCTCTTGGCTACCTTACTTCCCTTGCCTGATTTAAGCCTGAAACAATGCTGGAGGTGGGTGCAGCCCAGTGCTGGAAAGAACAGGTTTCCCAGGGCAATCAGGCCTAAGGAAGAATGCATAAAATCCTGCAAAACCTGCTTTGCTAACACCCTCAATTTAAATGATAAGGGTCCAAGCATAAAATGAGTTTGTTTCCCCAAAGTTTTATGACCCTTAATCTATCTGACCCTGACTCAAAATAAGCCCTTCTAGTTCTTTGAACATTATATATTGTTTGATCATTACTGCCTGACAATGGTTGATGAGCTTTACATATACGCCCTGTATTCCTATGCATATAAACCCAATAAAAGCCCACTGAGGAACAGGCTCCTGGCCCTTCTCCTTTGAGAGATTGGCCACCTTTCCTCCCCAAGCAGATCATTTTTTGGTGGACTTGTTTTCATCTATGGCGGATAGGGGGCTCTGCGGGAAAAGGTCCCCCGCAATGTTCTACTGATGAAAAATGTATTGAGCAATTACTGCTTATGGAAGTCAGCAATTTAAAATGCAAATATGAACTACTATAAGGTGATTTTACTTGATTTAAGTAAAAAATTTATCTGAGTAATTTATGATTTTGATAAATAATCTCCAAAGAGTCTGAAAATAAAATATATGTACTTTTCTCAATAAATGTTTCCAACATTTACTTGCTTTGCCAGAGGAAACCGCAGAAGTGAAAGAAAAAAATGTATATCCCATTATGAATGCAAGCAATGAAACAATTAGAAATACATGCAATTTCTATCTGTCAGTCGAGTTGTGTGTGTGTGTTGCACATGTGTATCTATGTAATACATGTGTGTGTATATATATATATACAGTCAAGCTGTATATATATGTGTGTATACATATACAAATATATATAATTCATAAGGTAAATTATCAAAATAACACATTTTAGATAGTCATTATAATAGGATTTTACCTCTTTTGAAGTTAAATTATGAGGTAAAATGTGTTCCAAATATTTATAAAGAAAGGTGAAAATTGTGCAATTGAATGTAAACAAAGTAGAGATCTAGTGGGCTTCATGGACTAATGCCCATTTGGCTAGTGACCAAATATTCTAAATAAATTGTTTTATCCACCAAGACTGAACCCAGTGAGAACTCTCCATTGCAATGGTTAGGAAACTCAGTTGGAATATCTGTCCAATTTATGATTTTTTTTTCCCTCAAGGTGGAGACCTCTCCCCACAGGACTCAGCTCCCGCAGCCCCACATCCTTTGCATTTTAACCCCTCCCACCCCACCACCTTCCCCTGGACTATAGACCAGTGGTGGACACTTAACCATGGAGCATCAGATACATTGGTTGGACTGAATTAATCAAGTTCCCTTTGATTTTGAAAATTATGACACAGAATGCTACGAGTATAGGCTTATAAAACCACAAAGTATTATAGTTCTAATTATATTGAATTTCACCTACCATTTATAAATATTAAAAAATAGTCCTTAAATTTCCTATCTTGTTTTTCTAATTAGAAAGTTAAAACTTTGGAAAAAGGATTTAATTGTCTTGATAGTATATAAAATATTTTGTGTGTCTGATAAACAAATGATAACAATAAAAACACTGTACTTTTGAGTTTCTACTAAAGTATTTCAGACCATTGGTTAATTGTAGGTAGAGTGCTAATGTGCTGAGAAACTGTGAAAGGTTAATTGATGCATGTTCATTATTCTTCACAGTTCCTGTGTGTAAATAATGACACATACATGAGTATAAAGTTCTTCAAAACTGCTAACTGAAAGTGAACACAACAGACTTACAAGCTTTTTGAATATCTGAATGCACTATATAACCATACGTGTAATTATGCTCTGAAAACCTGTAATCTGAATTTGTCCCTTCCTTCCTTCCTTCCTTCCTTCCTTCCTTCCTTCCTTCCTTCCTTCCTTTCTCCTCTATCTCTTTTAATCACTAGTTATAAGCATTTTTTTAAGACAAATTTCCTCATTTCAGTTAGAACCCATGTTCATTTGAGTATAACCATTAAAGTTATCTGGTTAAAGTTAGAGCACTGAATTCAGGTAAACTAATTTTATGAAATATTTGCAAAACTCTTTGTGAAAATGATGTGACTTAACATGAGGTATGCTGCTTAAATTGTTTAGAATCCAGTATCTGATTATAAGCAATTTGAAAGCTAAGGCTGTGATCTTTATGGAATAATTTTACCATTTGTTAGAGATAAATAACTTCCAATTTTTTAAGTACCTGCTCAATATCATTAAATCTAAATTTTTAACCCCAAATATCCAACCAATGTTTATTCAGTGACAAAAGTAAAAGCAGGACAGAAATAGATATGAATAGGCCCTATATGCTAATCAGATCTCACCCTTTTGGAATCATGGTCAGCTCACATTCAGAACACAAAATTCTGCGGAGAAGCAAATGGACTAGGTACACAGAAATTGATGAAGAAGCCAAATATAGAGAAAATGAGGCCATAAATCTGTGGATTCCAGTCTCTCTGTCCCTGCCAGATATTTGCCTCTCAAGCCTTGATCTGTTGGGCTATGCTCCAGGGCTTGCTCTGAAATTCCACTCTGCTATCTGGTGTTTCTAGCCTTGGGTAATTAAAATCTTCCTGGTTTTGCTTCTTAATGGCTGCTTCTGTTCTCTCTAGATGCTTTATTTCATTGTTTTGATTCCAGCCTTGTGACATGCCTCTAGCTATTTAATATCATTTGGCTTTATAATATGATTATCCTGTCTTAAAAATAAATGATAGGTTGAATCTGATTAGGTTTGATGTTGCAATTCCGAATAATCACTTTTTAAACAAAGGTGGTAGCACATTCAAAAGACGTAGATTGACCCGAGTTTTAATTTTAAGTCTGATTCCAAGTAATTATTTGATTCTGACAAAGTTAACGTTTAATACCCTGCTTCTTTATAAATACAATCAGAAAAATAATACTGAAGTAAGAATGCATTTTGCTGAAGTAAATGAGGTGTAGAGTTTAGTTTGTAAAAGATATTTAACATGACTGTATTTCCCATGCTTTTTATTTTATATGATGTCATGCTTTCTTTTAATTGAGAGATTTTGGGGTGATGATAGGAAATAGTGATTATATGAATATATATGTAAGTTTAAAGTTATAAATGTCAGTTTGCTAAAGGAATAAGTGCTTGCTAAGAAGATTCTAATTTGGGGATGTGGGGAGTAGATATATGTGCTAAGCCTCATTTTCATACTAAATACGCTAATAAACTTCACAATAATTTAACATTTTAGGCTAAAGAGGAAAAAGTGACATGCTGCTAAGAGGCACAATACAACTTCCACGGAGGAAATGCTGAGCTCCAGTAACATGCAAGCACAGTGAAAGGTACTAGTGGTAAAAGTTGAAGAGCTACTATTCTGCCTTCAAGATTCTCATAAGCCCTGGCCAGCAAGCTTAGTTGGTTAGAGCGTCATCCCCACTCACCAAGGTTGTGGGTTCAGTCCTCAGTAAGGGCACATACAAGAATCAGCCAATGAAAGCACATGTAAGTAGAACAACAAATAAATGTATCTCTCATTCTCTTTCTCTCTCCCTTCTTCCTCTCTCTCTAGAATTAATATTTTTTAAAAGATTATCGTCATCTGTCACAGCTTTGTTGGAAACTAGCAATAAATTATGTTGAGATCTCTTTGAAAAAATACAAATGCATTTTGCAAATAAAAAGCCACCAGTAGATGGAATGCAAGTGAGATTTTCATAGAATTGTGTGAGCAAAGTCTGTCCAATCATTGGGCTTTAATAGGCTTGGTCACAATTCACCATGATCCTCTTCTCATATTCTTGCTGTAGGGGCTGGACCAAATGCCTATATTTTATTTTATATTCCCCATGCTAATACTCCCCAACCACTACCCTTGATAGCAAGTGAATGATCAAGGACAGAATCAGAACCAGGAATAATTAATATGCCTTATGTATAAAATAATGACCCAAATTAATCAAATTATTTCTCTTGAGACTTTGAAAAGGGAAGTCTACAATTGTTAGCTAACAGTGGAAGTTAAGGGGGGAGAATATCCTGGTAAGATTGTAATGATAACAAAAAACATTTCTAGCTTTCATCTGGTGAATCTATAAACTATTTAAACTTTTGTTTATTTGTTGTGGGTGTCCTTGGGAATTTGTACATCTAATCATTTAATAATATCTTTGGTTACCATCATTTAAGCAGTCTGTGTTCTAGCAACTAAATGAGCCTGGCTAAAACACAAGAAAAACAGAAATATGTTAACTAAAACTTAGCACATTTATTATTAGAACTGTGGTAAAATAAATGTGGTGAAGAGTGAGAAAAATCAAGGATAAAAAAAATACAACGTTGCCCATTCGATAATACAGTACTGAATAATACAAAGTTCCTACTTTACTATAAGTGATACAGTAGCATAGTAATTAAGACTATGGACTTAGGTTAAAGATTACCTTAGCTAAAATTCTGGTTCTAATATTTATTAGGTATGAAGAAGTAACTTAGCCTTTCTGTGACTCCATTACCTCATTTGCAAGATGGAGAAAAAAATACTTTATGTGAATGTTTTGATTAACAAGTAAATAAATGAGAAGTTCAAATAGAGTGCCTGACATTTAAAAAGAGTCTTAATATTACTGGAGAAGGACCTGGCCCTGAGCTGGTCTGCCTGGAACTGCTGTCATGTGAGGGTTCTTGACTTCATGTAGGAAAGATTCTACAATGAGTGACTATGAGGATACATTTATTAATCTGGGAACCATAAAACAAGGAAGGGATTAGCATTGAAGCAGCAACAGGAGAGCCTAGGCTGGGCTGCCTTAGCTCACTGGGAAGTCAGAGAAAGGGGTGGCAGGCGGAAGGGGAGGATGCTTTGGGGACCGATTCAGGAGATCAGCATGGGACAAGCTGTGAGTTGTCCATTGCCTTTCAGTTTAGGAGATGTGTCCCTGTGGGAAAAGAAATACATGGCGAAGGAAAAGGAAATGGCATTGGCTGTTCCCCAGAGGTCCTTTGTCTTGAGCTTTTGTCTCTCTTTTGTAGACAGGAATTTTAGGGGAGGTCTCAGGGCAGGATTTCAACAGAATATGCATCAGTTTTCCAGGTGTGCCCTCTCGGGGTCCTAGTCTCCACTGATTGCTCAGTACCAGGGTAGGGGATCTCCAGTCATTGCAGCTGGTGCTGGTGTTGCCCGCCTGGTCTTGCTGTTTGTCTGGGCCTGGAGTTGAAATATAACTGAGGTCTAGATTTTATCTCCAGGGAGGAAAGGCCACCCTGGGGGCACGGTCCTTGTTTCCAGGCCTTCTGCCTGGGTGACCATCTGCACCTGGCTGTAAATTGCTTGGTCATTGTGTTCAGCTCTCTGTCTCTGTTTCCCTATTCCACTTGCCAATGAATGTTCCTAGCTTCTTACTCTTCTGTCCCATTAACATTAAAAAAATAAGGGGTAGGAGGAAAAGGCAGAAAACTGTACTTGAACAACAATAAAAAAAGTTAAAAAATTAAAAATGAAAATAAACATTCAAAATATTATTTATTATTATTAAGAGCTAGATTCAATAATGAGGCATTTACAGAGAAGAAAGGATGAGGGAGAGACTAGGGAGAAAAAACAGACAGAAAGGAGAAATAGAAGAAAAAGAAAGAGAGAAAGAGAGGTGGAAGTGGTGGAGACAAACAGAGATGAACTATTTTTTTTTTTCTGCTAAATCACTTGAAATAAATTGCAGACATGATGTTTTACTTCTGCATGTATCTCCTAAGGAATGGAATATCCCCTGTGTACCCCAATATGGGCTGTTGAGCCCTCTAAAATTTACATGTGTAAGCCCTAATACCCAGCACCTCATAATGTGCCTGTATTTGGAGATAAGGTCTTTGAAGATGTAATTAAGTAAAAAGGAGGCCATTAGGGTGGGCCGTAATCCAATCTGACTAATATGCTTACAAGAAGAGGAAATTTGGACAATATGCCCAGTGGCATAAAAAAGGACCCAGCAATAAGCCAGCCCCTTTCATCCAATTAATTTCTTTATGTGCAGACACCTTCTTCAGCCAGTCAATGTAAGTTCCTTTAATAACAGCAGGGTGGTATTGAAAATATCAGTCATTAGAAGATTGCTTATTGCCCTGTACTCCAATGGTTCTCTTGCTGCCAATAATACATAATATATGTGGAAATTAAAAGAGACTTATTGGTAACTATTAAAATAGTCTATAGAAATTAGTACTTGCAGAAAATAGTCACCGACTTATATACCACTGATATTAAATGTAGGCTTCTGGTAATATAAATGTATATTCATCACTCTGAATTTCAGAGAAATCTAATGTGGAACAGAGTCTAAATAACCAGGCACTGCTGTCCACATTTTCAGTTCTAACAAATAAAGTACACTGAAATCTATTCATTCAAAATATTATTTACAACTTATTCATTATCATACATTGTGCTGTTAACCGGGACATACAGAGAATAGAATGATTTGTGTTCATTCTGGTGCTTCCTTCTACCCATCCCTCTACCAGCCTACCAGACACCAGAAGTATACCAAGGAAGAAACACCTTAGCCATTCTACCAAGACTTCCTAAATGGAAGGAAAAATCTCTCCATTCTAGATAGAAGTCCTAAAACGAATGTATCCCAACTATGCAGTGCTGAATTCCAACGTCTGGAGGTAATATTTATAAACATATTTATCCATATTAAGGCATATTCACCTGATTGGTGTTCATTCAGTCACCAGCTTTATTTATAGTGTGTCCTAGGGACAGCGGTGTACAATGAACCAGAGCCAGACGGGTAAAAGGACACAGTTCTTGTCATCAAGGAGCTCGGAGAGTGAGACAGGACAGTACAAGAATAGGGAAACTGGTCAAGTGGATAGGGAAACCGACACAAGAAAGTTAAACAAAGCTAAACGTTTGAGCAATTTACAGCCAGCGGATGAATCTATACTTCTCCATAACCAGGGAATAAAAAAACCTCCCTGGCCATAAACCATAGGTGACCAAGGAACAGGGGAATGTTGACGTAAGGAGAGAGAACACCAGAACAAAGGGAGCCAGCTTGGGAAGGAGCCCTGTGACTCCCTTTTCAGACCTCCTCCCCCTTCCCTTACTTCCAAGAGAAGCAGCATGTCTGTGCTCCCCCAAGGAATTTCTCACCCCCAAATTCCCACGTTCCCTCTATATAAACTTCTTCTGAAAGCTCAAGGTAAGGTGGATGTTAGGGTTTCTACCTGCCACCTTCTCCACTACTGGCCTCTGATGTTAATAAAGTGCAATTATAATCCAATCTGTCTCTGTTTTTTGGCTGAGCAATGAGAGACAAGCCACGTCTGGGACTCAGTTGCTCTCTGGTTTCAAGAGTAGTTGAAAATTATCCATGTAAACAAACAATTAGCACTCAAGATGTACACAGCTCTAAAGAAGAGGAGTGTCTACAACTGCCAGAGGGAATCAAGGAAAAGTTTAGAGTGTGAAGCTTGGGTGAAGGCCTGAGGGGGAAGTGGGAGTCTGGCAGGTTGATTAGAATAAACAAATCCCAGAGAATGACTGAGCATGTGGAACTTCAGGCATCAATTCTGTTTACAGAGCTACTGTCGTGAATGTGATACTGAAAATGTTCACATGTATGCCTTATTTTTAACCTTCGAAACAAGCTTTTTATGTTATACATCATTACAATTAAGAAAACTGAAGTTCAAAGAGATGAAATAATTTGTTCAAACTTACATAATATGAAACAAAGGTAGGCTTAAATCATAGTTTTCAGATTCTAAGTCAAGTTATTATTCTAGTCCAACAAATTGCCTTCCTATAGAGGAGAGGGTCAAGAAGACATTTTCTTATCACATCTTTAGTCTACATGGAGCGGGATTTGGCTCAGGGTAAAGTGTCAGAATTTTACTAGGTACTTGCAAATAAAAATCCTTATATAACCCACTAGAGAGTACTAAAAGGTGTCTCCTTATTTGCACAGAGGTTTTTTTTTTTTTTTTTAACTCTTCCAAGTCCTAAGGTGTAAAATAAAATTTGAAGCTAACTATTGTTCACAAGCCACCTTTTAAAAAAGTGCTGCTTGAAGATGCGAGTTGGAGCCCTGAAGGTTGCTGGAGAAATGCACCTGAAATGTAAATGGGAAAAACTTTTCATCCTTTAGTGGCCACAGGCAGCTTTTTATTATGTGGGGTTAAAGGGACTTACATTTCCTTCAGGAGTTTGTAAGCCATAGGAGAACTAACGTCATTTAGGCTTTGTCAGTTGGCAGCGATTATTGAGTGCCTACTCTTTGGGGGCACTATGAGAGGTGCTACTAGGAATGCAAGGTAAATAGTAGACATGGGTTCCACCCTTGTTTTAGTTGCTGTCAGAAAGAAACAACACTAGGGTGTTCTCAATGGGAAAATGAACTCATCGGTCCTTTAAAATCCGTGTTCAAATGGCTAGGGGCACCATACTTCACCTTTGCAACCTATGCTAGAAGACAACACCCAAAGACCACAGCCGGCTTGATGCAGAGTCAACATACATAGGATTTTTTCCACCTTAAAACAGTAAAAACCAAAGTCCTACATGTTATATATTTATGCACCTTATACAGCTTTTTCACAACTGTTATAGAGAGTCTCAGAGAATATGGAGTAACATAAAAGACTTTTAACACTTTCAGTGACTGCCTGGCAATATCCTCTTAACATCTGGATATCCTTAGAATGTTATACAGCCATGTATAGCCTGAGATCCATTACAGTTTGAATGGAAGACTAATGACAGCCACACGGTTCACAGCGACCCTTCGGGCACAGTGCACTGTTATTTCTGGAGGCTAAATGCTTACTGTTTTCTGTGATTTGAAGGCTTCTGAAGGTCTTTCTCAGTGTGTGTTTTCCCTACATTTCACTACCAAATCCCCTTTCTTTTCTATCTGGCTAAAATTAGTGTAAATTAGAACCAATTTTAAATATCTCAATCCCAATACTTAGAAAATATATTCCTTTGCAATCTAATCTAGTTCACTGAGAACAATTGAACATTTAACAATAGAAATCCAATATGCTATTTTGTATAATATTTGAAGAAAAGTAACATAAAGCTGTTCATGTAAATCATTCCACATCTGGAAAATGGAAGTATGAGATTATATTTGACAGGAAATACATAGGCTTCCCTTCCTCCAAGTATTATAATGGTCTCATACTCTGAGTTGTGTACAGGGTTAGCATCTTTTCAATTTATTTTGGTAGGTATGTCTTCTTTTGGGTTTCCTCAGAGGCAAACCCTGACACAAGGATTGGAGTCTAAGTTAAGAGTTAAAGAAAAACACAAGCAGGGGAGAGGAGAAATAAAACAAGGAAAGGAAGGCAGTCATGGAAGTGTGTGCTATAAAGTGAGCTCCCGTTGTGGGGGTCTCAGGTTTAATCTCACTGGAGTGACTTTGGAAACTGGGGTGAAAAATAGGTCTCAGAGTTATCTCAGTCAAAGCCAAGGGAACTGGAGTATTTATAGAGAACCTCCTATCCGTCGTCGTGGAAGAGAGCTCTTAGGGTCCATTCTTGGGCCTGCCTGTCTGGCCCTCTGCAGAGCAGCAGAAGTGTCAGAGCTGTGAGAGAAAGAACTCAGGCAAAGAAGTGCAGGTGCTGGCAGTTGAAAGCTGGGCTACTGTTCACTGATATGATCACAGCAAAGGGACATGCATAGGACCCCAATAATGTCTGCAATAATAGGACAGCAAAAAGAGGTTAAATTCTCATAATCAAGACATCTTGGGGAATAATTCAGGACAAGGATACAAATTAAGTGCCAAGTCAAATCAACTGGCGGTGCCCTTTGTAGTGCTAGAGTTTCATGTTAAGAAGGCTACTGAGCCCATCTAAAGGTCACTGGGCATATTTGATTGGAAGTTTTGGCCATGAGCCTAGCAGGGGTTAGTGGCAATTCATTTGCTGCATATATTCCATTCCTTGTTTAGAAAATCTCCTAAATGCTTATGTTTGATTAGGTTATCAAGAAGAGCAACCCGTTAGCTCAGTGTTAATAAAAAATAGTAAAAACAAAAGCAAGAAGATTGCTCATCTAGTTAAAACAGCTATAAATACTGGCTAAAAGACATGTGTGAACAAATTCAGACATCCCTACCCTTCCTTGTGTTGATAAACTTAATTTATAAATAAGTTAAAAATTCTGTGAAGGTATAAATTTAAATTATAAAACTTAAAGACAGTAGACTTTTCCTTCCTTTATTGTATTATTTACTATTACCAACTACCTAGAATTATAACAAATGATACAATTTTTTTTTAATCTTCACTATAAAAATGTCAAGACTTTATTCAATCATTTCACTATCACACATTTCTTTGTTGGTTTTATATAGATTTCATGAATTCTGGCATGAAAGTAGGTTCCAATCCAGCTTCTGCTTTATGCCAGGTTAGAACTGCAAAGGCAAAGTGATCTGCACCTCCATAAGGGGCCACTTAATCCACTCTAATGAAGTCCACGCTTTAAGAAGGAACTAGATAAAATGTTTCCCAGGCACTTTTTTTAAAAAAGTTGATTCAATTTGAATGTGTACCTTAGGTTGGGGGTGAGAATTTAGACTGAGTTATTTATTTCATCATGGTATGTATTAGATATATGAATTGCTTGACTTGGGCCCAAACAAAGAGATTTGATTATACACATTTGATTTAAAAAGTAAGCATAAATTATAGAACATTGTGTATCTAGTACCTTTAATTGTATTTCTAGTTTCTGATAATGTTAATTTTTAGATTGAAAAAAACTAAGGTAAATCAATTATGTTTGGAGTATAACAGGCTAGAGTTGCTAGATAAGTAAGGTTTGGTCAATAATCACTTTCCTCTCAAATCAAGAATCTCAATTTGTTTCTCCTACACAGTTAAGGTGCAGTAGAAGAGTAGAAATTAGCTCAGATCAACACAAAGAAAGAGAATGACTGAAGCCAGATAATACAGATATTTGTAGGCCATTTAAAGAACTTTGGCTTTTACTTTGAATGAAATGGAGAGCCACTGGAAAGTTTTAAGTAGAGAAGAGACACTTAAAGTTATGAGAGATACTTATGTTTGAAAATAGCCACTCTGAATATTGAGATGAGAATGATAGGACAAGAGTGGGGTTTAGAAGACTAGTTAAGAAGTTATTATAATAGGGTAGGCAAACTTATAATGATGACTTCAACTAAAGTGTTACAGGTAGTTGTGGTAAGTAGTTAAACTTTTAATATTTTAAAACTGTAAGTGGCATAAGCTGAGTTATTGGATATAGGTTTTGCAAAAAAGAGAGGAACCAAGGATTTGGGCTCAAACATAATGACAAATTGACTTACTATATTTGATCAGGGGTGTACAAATTTGAACTAAGTATGTTTGCTATGCTTATAAGATACCCATGAGGAAACATTGTCTATAGTTTAATATACAAGTATAAAGTTCAAGTGAGAGGTCCAGGTAGAAGATATAATTCAGGAGTAATTAGTTTATAAATGTTATTTAAAGTCACAAGACTTTGGGTTTGCTAGGTAGGATGGGTAGCAAACCAAGGCAGAGAGGAGGGAGACATGTCTCACCCACTGACTCAGCAGTCGTGAGCCCGGTCCGGCAATGTTGCCAGGTGTTCCAGCATCACAGGAAACACTACGCTAACAAGGGAGGAGGGCAGTCCTTGAAATGCTGTGTATTGTCTCCACTATCTGGGAAAGAAAGCCTTTGAAACTATACTTTTTCCCTAAGGTATGAGAGGTGGGAGAGGATCCACAGTGCCCAAAGGAAGAAGCCCATAAAACAACTTCGGTTTATTGCCTACCTCTGGTCACCACCTGTTTTACCAGAGGGTCCTATGCTTACAGAGAGAGCTCATAAATAACTTTGGGTAACTGCCCCAACTTTAACTGCCTCCTGTTACCCATCTATTTTACAAGAAGATGAACAAATGGAGCCTGGAACAAGATAAGGATTCAGGCTAATAGACCCCCACACATACCTAAGTCTGGGTAGTCATAACCCCGCTGAAAAGCTGGCACCACCTCTACCTGTCAATCACTATGTAACTTCATCACCCCCATCCCACCAGCTATAGAAGTCCTCAGAGCAAAGGGCCTGGGGCACTTGCCACCACAGCCTTTGGCTGCCCTTTCTTTCACCGCCCTTACCCTTCTTTGCCTAGGCCTTTCATCCCCACCTTAGCTAACCCCATGCTCTTCCATGAGAATGGATCACCTCTAAACCCTGGTTGCATGTTAATGGATTTGCTGATCTGTAATTATTTACGGATCTGTGTCAGCAGGAAGAACTGAGTTTATGGGAGTTTCTCCCACAACAAATTCACCTAAGGAAGAGTGTAGACAGAGAAGAGTACATGATAGGTGAGCCAATGTTGTAATTCAGGCACGTAAGAAAAGAACACACAAGAGGCTGTGCAGCTATGGTCAGCGAGGCAGAAGCAGCACCAGAAGCCAGTGGGGTTCCTCAAATCTAGTGAAGAAAATATTTCAGGGAGAAGAGAGAGTAATCAACTGTGACAAATGCTGATACTGTTCAAATAAGTTGTGAAATAAAATTTATGATTGAATGAGGACATATTCAGTTGATTGTTGACCTTGATAAGAGCAGTTTCAATGAAGCAGCAAGGAAGAACCGATGATTAAAGCAGTTTGAAAACTGGATAAGAAAAATTGGAAGTGAGTAGAAATAACTCTTTTGATGAGTTTTTCTATGAAGCAAAGAAGGGAAAAAGAGTAACTGTAGTCAAAAATTTGTTTTGATAAAACATTACAGATGTATGGATGTATGTATGCTAGTAACCAATAATAGACAAAGGAATAAATATGATGCAGTAAAAAGAGGGACTGATGATTTCAAGTAGCCATGAGCAAAATGAAAATTGAGAAGAATAAACTGACTTTAGATATGAGCACAGGCAGTGCTCTCAGGTAACAGGAAGAAATGCAGGATAGGTACAGTTTAGGTACAGTAAAGGGGTTGATGGGAAATAGCTGCATTTGGAAGTTCTCCTCTGCTGTATTTTCAATGAATTAAGAGGGATGTTCATCAGAAGAGAATAAAGAGTAGCAAGGCGGTGGAAGGTTGGGAATAAAAGGGAGAGGGTGAAATAATGTATGCATAGTAAAATACTACATATAGTGAAATTTCTGGGCTATAATAATACCCACTCATAGGATAGTGTTAAGGAATTTGAAATGAGAATAATGGACATTATTGTTTGAATTTATCTTATTTCTTTCTGCTTGTATGTTACTTGCTTCCTCTATCTGCAATTAACTGACTGGATTCGTGTGTAGAAATGTGGAGAGTTGGGTTTAACCAAGGTTGCTGCCAAGAGAATAGGACAATGGGAGAGATGGCTACAGAGTTGAGAGTGTAGGTAAAATAGATAAAGTTATGACTGAAAAATAAATTAATCATTAATATTTGAAGAGTTTCACTGTGATGTCTTTTTCAGAGCAAATCATACAGATAACAAGAATTGAACTTATAATACCCACAGAGGAAAAACATGAAAAGAAGGCCTTAAAATATATTATAAAAGTGTAAAATTATTTACATTCATTCTGGGACCTATGTGATAGATAGTCTTATAACTACTAAACATAATTATATAAAAAAGATTTTAAATTATCACTGTTTACTATAAAAATCTAAAATACTAAATGGTATTAAATATGAAAACTACTATATTTACTGGTCTTAACTTTAAAATTATTTTAACAGAATTTTTATTCAAGCTTTAGAACTATAATATTATATATAAAAATGGGCATATAAAAATGTTTTAAATCACCCAATGTTATTGGTTAAGGAAATCTTAGAGATCAACTGCATTTCCATCTGGCTTCTAGATTTTTGAGATGAAATAGGACACAAATGAAGCTAAGTGACATAATTAAAGCTATGCAGGCAGACCAGAGAGAAGACCTTATGGATGAGTTGCTCACCTATGTTCATAACAACAAAATAAGTAACTAAAATCATTAAACCTCTCCAACTGACCGTTTTGTGTTAAAGAGAATACTTCCTTAAAGTGTGGAGTTGCTAGATTACACTTTATGCCCATCCCCCTGTTGTGTGAGTCTTTGCTGAGAAAGACATTCATTGCAGTAGGGCCAGTGCCTCAGCCCATAGAGCTATGGTCTAGGAACCCACGCTATGACTTTAAATTGGAAAGGACAGAGGTACACTCTAAGTACAAAGGTAAGCTCAGCTTCAAGTGAATCATTGAGGTTATAGACAAATGGAAAACAGCTGTAGTAGAGAATGACTGACAACCACTATAAGAAAAGAAAACAGTCTTTTTGAAGGAAAACCTTTTGAACAGATTGTGGGGTGTGATCTATAAGAGCTTAAATATGTCAGGATATCAATCTTAAAAGTAAGCGTGTAAGTGTTCACTAGAGAAACAATGCTGGTTACCACTGCATGTGGGACTAACTGAAGTCTATAATTAAGATATTGTCATATTTGAAAAGGATAGATAAGATACATAATATAGACTAAGTTTTCTTAGGATAAAAATATGTTTTTTTGTTTGTTTCCTCCCAATGAGATCTTGAGGCATTCTGCCTATGCTGTACTTTCACTAGAGTCTTCCATTTCTATGTCATTCTTTCCTGACCTTGATCAAATTTAGTTATATCCTATTTCCATTCTTAACCCAAACCATATTGTTTTAATTATACTCTAGTTGTATTATGCTGCAGTTAAGAAGTGTCTTTGACAGACTTTCAAACAGCAGCAAGAACATCTGTTCTCGATGTGAATTTGATTTGCCTGTGCCATCCACCTGCCCTTTGATCTATTTTTCAGCAGGTGTTGCTGGCTAGGCAACAATGCCTTGCTGGTTTCCTCCCCAAGCTGAGGCTCTGTTTGCACTGGTCACAGAAAGACCTGAAACTTCATGAGCATACTCTTCCCGGACTGAGGAGAACCATTTGGTCAAGGAGAGACATGAAGCTGTTCTACCCTGCTACATTCTTCAAACAACAACTTCACTACTATCTTCTCATTTCTTCCTGATTTACTTGAGATGCGACTCAGTAACAGCTAGAAATGTATTTACTGAGTATCTTATGGGCTATTTAAAGATGATGATATAATTTAAACGTGGACCTTGAAGAATAAACATATCTTTCCTATTAGATCTGTCCATGTCAAATTAGCTCAATCAAATTAGATTTGGGTAAGACTTACTAAACCTCTTTACAAGAAGAAAGGCATTCCAACCAACAAATAGTTTCTGCAGAGACTACCCATATAAAACCAAGTGTGCTACTCATTCTTTTTCCAAAAGCCCTCTTTTATTGAAAGTAAGCCCTCAGGAGTAAGATTAGCTGTAAAACCAAGTAACACTTGATGTAGAAAATTTAGACTTATTTTGTATGACATAGCCTGAGGGCAACATGTCAGTGTTGATATCCATTATGAGTTAAGTGATTCTTGTTTATACTTTGTCTTGTGAAATAAGGCTTGTATAAAGAAATACATTTCTGAAGACCTGTAGATAGTGTTTAGTATTTCTCACCTGAAGTGAGAAATTAAAGTTAGCCCTTCACTGAGAACAGTCCATCAGTAGGTCTCCTTAAATACATATTCCCAAGAGGGGCAAATCATTTCTCACTAGCCAATTGTTGTTATAGGTACTTTGGTACATTATTAAAATCTGGAGTTTCTTAGCATAGCAGGTGACATACAGTGGGCTCTCAATCAATATTTTAAGATAATTAAAAGCTGTCAGTTTTTTATATAATACATAGTCCTTAAACTTCTAATCTTATATGAATAAAGAATTAATCACTGAACTTTGTTCAGAGATAATCTTTCAACAGAAAATTGAGGTTCTGTCTATAATGATTTATTTGCAATCACAATAGTGTGGATTTTCATAAAATTAAAAAAAAAACTCAATGCTTGCATTGGCAAAGTAATACCTTTCAAATGCTTAAATTTTCTAAGTTTCTCTAATACATGTTTTCTTTACCAATTTCAAAGTCTTTATTAAGCAAATATGACAACTGATGCCACTTCAAAATAAAGAAGAAAAGAAGGAGAAGAAGAAGAAGAAAGAAGAGAAGGAGGCAGAGAAAAAACAAAGAGGAAGACAAGGAGAAAAACAAAACACATTAAATCTAACTGAATTGGCAGGTGGCATACAGTTAATTTTAGAAATGTTGTGTAGCAGTTTTCATTCATCTTGCCCACCTTCTACATACTTGTGTATATGTATGTATTTTATCCTCACCTGAAGACATTTTTTTCCATTGCTTTCAGAGAAAAATAAAGGAAAAGAGAGAGGGAAAGAGAGAAAAAGAAATATCAATGTGAGAGAGAAACATGGATTGATTGCCTCTCACACATGCCATGACTGAGGATTGACTCCACAACCTGCGCATGTGCCCCGACCAAGTATCAAACCCACAGCCCTTGGGTCTACAGGATGATGCTTCAACCAACTGAGCCACACCAGCCTGGGCTCACACTTAAATTTAAAATGGTGAAAACAATTCACCTTTTTATAATAAAATTAAAAAATGTTAAAACATGCAATTAATCCCCCCATTATGTGATAGTCTGAATTGTCAACTAATATTCTTTCTGAGAAATATTAAAGATAGAATAGATATGTTACATATTTCTTCATTATAAATATGTTGGTTCATATGAGAACAATTTATTGCAGATTTCAAACTCTTTAATTTATAAAATGAAAATGATAATACCTATTTTATGAGTGATGTTATGATTATTACTAACAAGTTAAGTGAGCATAGAAATATGTTTGTGAAGTAACAAATTCTCAGTGAATGATAATTGCCTTCTGCTAGATATTTTAAGTAGAAAGTCCCTGAGGAATAATGATGATCATTAATTTATGGCCTTGAGAAGACAAATCCAGATTCTTTGAGCTTTCCTTTTTCCATCCTTAAAATGGTCAAAATAAAAATGTGCTTTGCACTTCCTATGATTCTTGTGAAGATCATGTGAGACAAACATGAAAGCTTTTTGAGCTTTATAAATCTGTGTTAAAATGTAGCAGGGGATCAGAAATTAGAATGTGCCTCTACTGCTCAGATTTCTAATTTATACAATTTGATATCTTTAAAACTAATCATAAGAATGTTTTGGTAAGACAGGAAAATAAAATATCCTACATGGAGTCAAACAGGAAAATGATTACCTATTATTATTTGAATATCTATGGAGTATTAATTGCATTCGTCCTTATAATGCTGAAGTGCTTCTTTGAAATCAGCTAATGCGAATGTCCACTGAGATAATTATTGCACAGTATCAAGTGGCACTATTTTATTTTTACTTCAGATATCATTAAAAATGACATATAGTAACAGAAACATTAAATATATCCAAGAGTACTTTAAGAACTGTGGCAGTGATTTCCACACGCGTGTAAACACGCAGTCCTGAGAATTTACACGTTTTGAGCACAGCTCCGTGTGATTCCCATGTGAACAAGTGTGGATCATGTTTGTAGAATGGGAATTCTCTAATAGGAATTTGGCAAAGATGTATCTTAAAAAATTCTGGCTTGCTGTGCCCTGCATATTACTTTAACCTGGTCCTCCTATCTGCCACCGGATCTGAATTTACATCCAATGCCTTGCTATGAGTAATCCTACCTGTTCTGCTTAATCCCATGAATATTCAATCCAATGTAAATTGCCAATGCCCCTGATAAAAACCCTGACTGGGCAAGCCACGAGGCTTTTTCCTGAGATGGGAGGAATCAGCCACGTGGCCCCGGTCTCTCTTTCCCCGCGTGTCTTGGTATGAGATTCGTACACGCATTGGGTCACGGTCACCCACGGGTATCGGCAGGTCCGACCTACCCTGTGTCAAAGAACTACTATACACCTGTAACTGATGCTCAGACTTAGCTGTTTTTCTTCAGGCTATTAACTCAAACTCTATAATGGAAGGGTATATTAGCAAACATGAGAACCTTAGACTTAAACACTCCATCATTGTTAAAAAGAAAAAAAATATACAGCAGCATGCTAAATATATTCTCCTCTCTATGAATTTAATAAGGTTATTCATTAATATTTTCAATAGTCATTAAAATAAGTTTCATTAAAAACACATTTAGCTACTCAGTTCCTAATATTCAAAGGCCATTTTAAAAAAGAGTCAATTGATTCCAGGTTAAAACATAATTTCAGGGGACAGTGAAAATAGTAATCTCTCTAAATAGTCCACAATGGCAAAAATATTAACGTCTAAAACCCACTCTAAAAAGTTTAATGCCTAAGAACTTGCCAAAGTATAGCACTTAAAACCTTGCCTCATCCACATTTGGATCTCAGTAAATATTTGTAATTTATTCTTTGATAAAAACTCTCAATATATTCTCATTTTCTTTACAGGCACAGCTCTTTAAAATGCAGGTAAAGTGTGAGTAGGTCAAGAAATTTATACCAGCACATTAATTTCTTTCTAGTAAAATCATCTTTAATCTTTTGTTTAAAGATGATACAGGGGATTTTAATTGTACTGGAGGAATCTACTTAATGCATATACAGCCAGAGGAGGGCAGGACTTCTCTAATAGTTCAACTCCAAATGCATGTAGAGGCTGGATATCACTTTTCTTTTGTCTCTTATGGAGCAATGGGGAGAGAAGCCATAGCTTTCTGCAAGAAGCCTGCCCTTGAGTGTGTACACACACATGTATTTGGATATACACATATATACATATGCATGGGCACATATGTGTGTCACACATATGCACATACATACTTATACAGTTCTTCTGTCAGGGAAGAAATTACCTTAGCTTCTGCTCCTACTACGTCCCCAACAAATGAAAACTGAGATATTTACAGCCAGATAGAACCCTGGGAACTATCCCACACAGGTAGTTGGAGAGGGCTGTGAGCTAAATATAAACAATCGGGTGCATTGGTAATGTTACTAGAAGTCTATCATAAGTTCAGATATTTTAAAAATATAGACATACTAGAGAAGTAGAAGAAATAAAACTTTGAGAAACAGCTAAATGAAGGGTTCTCAGAATCAAAATACAAAGAGCTGGTGGTTGTATTTATATACTAAGTACCATATTATCCTGTTATTAACCATTCTTTTGTGAATATTTCAACAGGACAAATGATGGGTTCACTGAATGGGCATACATGTATGTGGGCATTTGATCACCCCTCCAAAAACCCCCAAAATGGGTATCAGTAGCCACCATTTTACAAGTAAGTTGAGTTTTTGGAAGATCAGTTAACTGCCTGAAATCACATTACTAGTAAATGAAGAAGCAGAATTTTAACTTAGGTTCATCTGAACTCTAAATTCTGAGCTCAGAATCTCTTCTGAATACACCACTTTTTAAAAAGTGTTGTTATTTGAGATAATCATACCAGATGCTAGGAAACATTTGTTAGATGTTGAAACAGTATGCATTATGATTTCTTAGTGTGCAGATACATTACTTACACAGTGATGAATTTAGAGCCTGTAAGTGTTATGATGCAGAGAGGAAGAAGGAGCTTATACCCTTTGCAACAGCATGGATGCAACTGGAGAGCATTATGCTAAGTGAAGTAAGTCAGGTGGTGAGGGACAAATACCATATAACCTCACCTTTAACTGGAACATAATCAACAAAAGCAAAAAGCAAGCAAAACTTAACCAGAGACATTGAAATTAAGAACAATCTAACAATAACCAGGGGAGAGGGGACAATGGGGAGAAGGTTTACAGGAACCACTATAAAGGACACATGGACAGAACCAAGGGTGGGGAGGGGGGCAGGAAAGGGAGGTGGGATTGGAGGGAGAGGGGAGGGAAGAGTATGCAGACAACTATAATTGAACAACAATAAAGCAAAAATAAAAAATAAAATAAAACCACAATGAGATATCACCTCCAAAAAAAATAATGTACAATGAAAAGTATACCAGTGAGTCAGGTTGGATGGAGTAGGAGCCTCATCTACATTTTCTGAAGCCTTCAATAATTTTAGGAAGCACTTTTCCAAAACTTGAATATTGAATGGATTATTTAATTCATTGCCACACTCTCAACCCTGAATAGTTAACATTACTATTCTCTATCACAAATAAGATACCCTGATCCTCACATATATGGCTTTGACTGAATAATAATTATTTTTTCTTTTATTTCCTGACACAAGGCAGCTACTCTGGGAAGTAGTCATATAATCCCTTACCCTGGATTTTATATCTCTTAATACTGAACTTTCTGAAAGGAAGCCAAATGCCAAAATGCAATAACAAATATTAGCAGACTCTAAAAGCTCACAAGGAGAAATAGAAAGGACTCTTTTAGGAACGGTGCTACTGAGTTAGTATTGCAATGGCAATCACAGTGCGTAGCATAGAGAAACTGCTCGATAATCTCAGGTAACAGGATAGTGAATGGAGCTTTTCCAGGAACCTGAAATTAGAAACAGAAAGTGAAAATAAATTCTAAAGAGAACTAAAAATATTGGGATAGATGTCTAATTAGCATTGGATGCTCATAAAACCAAGCAGTATTATTGTTTTTTGTTTTTTGTTTTCCCCTGAAGGAGCCCTCACTGACTTACAGAGCCACAGCAAAGTACAAAATCTAACTCTACAGAGACTATCCTTTTCTCAATAACAACTAGCAGAAAACAACTAGATCAAGACAGAGCAGGGCTAGGAATGATACTATGCCATCAATAGATGACTAGTTATAAAATATGCCCATTTTCCTTGTCTTCCCCATCTATTCCCACTGTTCACCCAACAACCAGGAAAGAAAAGGCTCAAAGAAAAGATCCCAGAACAAAACCACTACCTTCTTTACAAAGTGCAAATGTTGGAGAGGAAATGAATTAACAGCCTGTGCCCATCTTTATTTTGGCTCCCTAAAGGAATGACTGGAATATGCTAGGAGAAGTAAAAGGGAAGAAGAGGTTTCAGTATGATGTGGAATTGTAGTTTTGGATAAGGCTAGACTTTTAGCAATGCAAGATAAATGAAAAAAAGCCTGAGATCTTAAGATATTAAGGAGAAAATGGAAAGGCATATTTGACAGAGCATAGTTGAATTAAATGATAAAAAATAATAAAACTGATTTATATCTTACTGGGGTGAGACTGCTCAATAAATTACATATTTTAATGAATAAATGAAATATGAATGTACAAATTCATGAATAAATGAATGGCAACATGGAGAAAGACATTTTTTGCATATTAATCTTTTTCTGGATCTTTAGAAGATGCTCAGAAGCAGTAGTATGCTACTTATTATTGTTCTGTGAGCCTATTGCATTGGCAAATGCTCTTCTATCCTCTAAATCATATTGAATTTAATTCATTTATCACCAGTTTCACAAAGTGTTGATTCCCAAAGTGGGGTCCTTGCATCAATGATGCGTCATAATAATTCTTTGCCTTAGTGTCTCTACAGTAAAGAAAATGATGCTTTCAGACTTCCGGCCAAATGGAGGCGTAGGTAGACACACTGTGCCTCCTGGCACAACCAAAAGAGAAAAAACAACAATTTAAAAAACAAAAACATTCAGATCTGACAGAAAATTGAACTGAGTGGAAGTCCAACAATCAAGGAGTTAAAGAATACACATTCATCCATACTGATAAGCAGGGTAGAACCTGGTGGAGAGCGAGTGGTGAGTCTACAGTTTGTGGAGAGGTACCAGCATTGCTGCAGCTGTCTGGAGAGACTGGCGGTGGGTGCGTCTGGCCAAAATGCAGCTGGTGCACTCAACAAAACCCTTGGCTGGCCGACCTGGACCCAGTGGGGCTGAGACTAGTAGACCGGGAGGTCCTTCATTTGCAAGCAGATAAACCAGGAGAAAAAGCTGGGGAGTGAAGCAAACCTTGAAACCCACCATCACAGGGAAAATAAGTCTCAAATCACCAATTGAAAACACCTGTGGGGGTTGAGGCCATGGTGGGAGGAACTCCTGGCCTCACAGGAGAGTTCTTTGGAGAGACCCACAGGGACTTGGAACTACACAAGCCCACCCACCCACCCTGGAGGCAGCAAAGAAGGGCCCAATTTACTTGTGGGTAGCAGGAGAAGTGCAGAGAGCAGAGCAAGAACCATTTTTCTCTCAGGCCCCACCCCCACAGGCAGCATCACAACATAACTATGTGGATTACCCTGCCCTGGTGAACACCTAAGTCTCCGCCCCTTAAAGTAGCAGGTATGCCAAAAAAAAAAAAAAAAAAAAAAAAAAAAAAAAAAAAAAAAAAAAAAAAAAAAAAAAAAAAAAAAAAAAAAAAAAAAAATGGCCCAAATGAAAGAACAGATTCAAGCTCCAGAAAAAATACAACTAAGTGATGAAGAGATAGCCAACCTATCAGATTCACAGTTCAAAACACTGGAAATCAGGATGCTCACAGAATTGGTTGAAAGTTGGTTGCAATTAGAAGAAAAAATGAAGGACACACTAAAGAAAATTAGGGGAACTGTACAGGAAACCACTAGTGATGAGAAGGAAACTGGGACTCAAATCAACAGAGTGGACCAGAAGAAAGAAAAAATCATTCAACCAGAAAAGAATGAACAAATAAGAATTAAAAAAAAAAAAAAATGAGCAGAAGCTTAGGAACCTCCAGGACATCTTTAAACATCCCAACATCTGAATCATAGGGGTGCCAGAAGGAGAAGAGGAAGACCAAGGGATTGAAAACTTATTTGAGCAAATAATGAAGGAGAACTTCCCCAAGCTGGTGAAGGAAATAGACTTCCAGAAAGTCCAGGAAGCTCAGAGAGTCCCAAAGAAGTTGGACCCAAAGAGGAACACACCAAGACACATCATAATTACAGTACTCAAGATTAAAAATAAGGACAGAAACTTAGAAGCAGCAAGAGAAAAGGAGACAGTTACCTACAAAGGAATTCCCATAAGACTGTCAGCTGATTTCTCAAGAGACCTTGAAGGCAAGAAGGGACTGGAAAGAAGCATGCCAAGTCATGAAGGCAAGGACCTACATCCAAGAATACTCTATCCAGCTAAACTCTCATTTAGAATGGAAGGGCAGATAAAGTGCTTCTCAGATAAGGTCAAGTTCAAGGAATTCATCATCACTCAGCCTTTATTGTATGAAATGCTAAAGGGATTTATATAAGGCACGGAGGGATATCAACAGGGGAGTGGGAGGGGTAGAGAAGAGGAAAAAGTACAGAGAATAAGTAGCATAAACGGTAGGTAGAAAACAGACAGGAGGAGGTTAAGAATAGTATAGGAAATGTAGAAGCTGAAGAACTTATGTATATGACCCACAAACAAAAACTAAAGGGCATGGAATGGGGGGGGCAAGGGGCAACTGTAATAGCATAATCAATAAAATATATTAAAAAAAGAAAGCGATGCTTTCACATAGTTGTAATAGAGCATATAAAAAACAATTTTGCAAGGCTAAAAGACTCTCTAGTCATAATTTAAGTGCATTTCACTGAAGTATATGAGATGGCATACACAATAGCTATAACCAAGGAAAAATTAAAAAATCACAAAGCTAGACAACTTCTTTAATGTTTTTGAAACCCAGCATCATAAAATTTATCAGGGAAGAATGCATGTAGAAATCAAATCCACTTTTTCAAGGTGGAAAAACTAAATTTTAAAGATTTTAAATGAAATGCCAAGGTTCACCATGACTTAATGCAGGGATGGATCAAGAGTCCAAGCCCCTTCACTCCCACGTGTCTGTATTCATCTATTACTAACTTATTGGTAGTAGAGCCTTATGCATTAGTCAGTGTGAGATTATAAATATACACATTAGTTGGACTATACACCTCATATAACTATGAACATGCCTATAGAGAAAAGAATTTCTAAAATAAACGTGTATTTAGAGTCTTGAGGTTATATTGCACAGGTCATACCATGAGCCTGATACTTAAAAGGTTTACTGAAAATCAGCCCTCAGTTGTATAATCATTGTTATCATTGAAGAACAGAGGGGAAAATAGAGAAATTCTTTCAGCTAAAAATAGAACTGTCCTCCTATCTCTCTTGCCACCATAGTAGTGATGGGGTGAGGTCTGAAATCCTAATATTCTCATTTTTTTCCCTATTCCCCACACTGTTACAAATATGACCAGATTGAAAGAATTATATGTGGCCGGCACATGTTTGTTGGAAAGACATAGAAAAAGGCAAACCAACTCAGGTCTCAGTAGTCCAGGGAAATGAAAGAGAATACACAACTATAATCCAAAACATCAGTTAGTCCAAGAACATTTTTTTGTTCTAGGTCATTAATGATTTCTACTAAGTTGATATCAAATCAATATTTCATATACTAAGCCATTTAAATGGTTACAGATACACAGTTTGGCTTGTCTTTAGAATTACTTAAAAATGACGATGGCATTAAAAAAACTTTTTCTATAAAATAATAGTTAATACACGAAATGGAGTGTTTCTCTTCTTAATTATCAGCACAAGATTTGAATGCCAACCATATTCTGATCCATTATTGCTAATCTTATGATACTATCATGTTTGTCTTACAATAAAACAAACTAAAGGCAATGTCGTTTTTACCATTTTATGTCACTATTTATTAGAACCAAATTTTAACTACATTTTTAATATATTGTTTTTTCATGATCTATGAAGACGTAAATGTCAGTAATGGCTGGTAGTTGAGAGGTTGCCTCATCTATATTAGAAAGAAAATGCAACTCTAAATATCTTCTACATGATTTATACTACATTATGCACAAGTCTGTAAATCATATGACTTGAAAATTTTAAAGTAACTCTAGTTCTTTGAAAATCATCTGAATATTAGAGTCACAGGCTAACAAAATAATGTTCTTTACAATGAACATAAAAGTAAAGATAATAAACATAATTAGTGTATTGTCAATGAGAGGGAAATATTTAAAGACATCTTTATGCAATTTCACTTCTCAGCTGCTCACTAAGTGGGGGTTCGTTGCATTGGCTTGTCTCACTTGTGGCAGCAACAAAATTCAATATCCGAGGGCTTCACTAGCAGATCGAATTATTAAATTGGAATACAAATGTGCTCATGGAATCTGGGCCATTGCACACACAAGTACTCTCTTTCAAAGTTCGGCAGCTAATTAAAAAGAAGAGGAAATCTTTTTTCCCTAGATGTGCACTTCTTCACCAATAGCTATGTTCTCTTTGTCAATAGACAACATTTTTAATTCAATAAGTTTGTTCAATTCTTGGCAATACAGCTGTGAAAGAAAGAATTATATTGGAAAATTCCCTTTAGGGGCACACTCTTAAATTTTTAAATAAATATTTACTAGTAGAAATGGTCTAAATAACCATATATAGTGTGTTGTGAAACATGATTTTTAAAATGCACAAAATTGCTGTTGTCTTCTCTTTTTCAATTGTAGCAAATCCTTTTTTTCAGAGGGGTATATTGATAAGCAAATAATTTTGTACCAAGTATAACACATTCAGCATTGACATAGAAACTGTCGTTCTATTGAGAAAAATTTCTTTATTTTTTTGCTGTTGTCAGCATAATATTTATTTTACTCTTAGTTCTTGCAGTTTTTAAAGACTGTAATGCTTAATATATTGTTTTAGCTTAGATGAAAGCATTCTTTTGTTCTTAGTTAAGAACAAATCACTTCTAAACTGGTGTTCCTTAGTCATGACAAAACTTTTCTATAAAACAACAGCAAAAAGTTCAGTAAATTTATCATTAAGTCCTTGAAATCTTAAGAATATGTTAGGCTGACAACTAATTAATGTCAGCTTTTAAAAGGGCTTATTGTAGTAAATGATCTTTTAATTTGTTATGGTCTTTGACAAAAGTCATGTGTGTGTGTGTGTGAGAGAGAGAGAGAGAGAGATTTGTTTGAGATAAGAGGAGACTTTAAAACCAAGATACACTCAAACTACAATATGAACTTCTTAGGAGACTGCAGTACGTCAACAAGACACTACAACCTGATAACCTGTGAAACTGCTGATAAAGGAAGGAGGGGGACCTAGCTGTTATTTTACTATTAATAAAGTAATATATTTTAAATGATTTCATCTGAATTAAATCATTTTAAATGAAAATAAAAAGGTATAATCTCATTTATTATGTTTCCTCCTATCTGCTGGATTTAGCATGCAGGAAAGGTTTTATTTGGTCTGTAGTTATTTTAAATTAGTTGTTAAAATTTTAAAAATTGAGCAAGAGTATAAAAATCTAGAAATTGACAGAGCCTTTAAATTAGCTGCATTTTATATATCCAGCTAATGTTTGATTTCAATCTTAGATATATGTTTTTGATGTTTTGGGGAAGACACGTATCACACACACACATACACAAAATATATGTGTGTGTGTGTGTGTGTGTGTGTGTGTATATATATATATATTTACATTTCTAAACTTTTTTTAAAAAATCCAACCACTTTTATTTTTTTTTAAGATTTCATTTATTTATTTTTTTAAAGAGAGGGGAAGGGAGGGAGACAGAGAGGGAGAGAAACTGCAATGTATGGTTGCTCCTCACATGGCCCTCACGGGGACCT
Source organism: Micronycteris hirsuta (assembly GCA_004026765.1). NCBI lineage: Eukaryota > Metazoa > Chordata > Mammalia > Chiroptera > Phyllostomidae > Micronycteris > Micronycteris hirsuta. Next base: position 57,721 of record PVJI01002067.1, read on the forward strand.
GGCCCGCAACCCAGACATGTGCCCTGACTGGGAATCGAACCAGGACCCTTTGGTTCCCAGCCCGCGCTCAATCCACTGAGCTACACCAGCCAGGGCCCCAACTACTTTTAAATCTTTGTGCATTATTTACTTTTATTTTTGTTTTCTAGCTCATGTTTGACTATTTAAAAATTTATGTTCTGGACTCTATAACTCAAAGTAATAGAGCAGTTTCAGAGTTCATCCACGTCATGGACTAGTTGTGTTATATAAGACAAAAAATGTTTACCCTCACAAGACTCCACTCCAGGAAGATGAAAAACCCAATTAAAAAATGGGCAAAAGACTTGGACACTTCTCCAAGGAGGACATACAGAGTGCCCAGAGACATATGAAAAGATGCTCAGTATCACTAGCCATCAGACAGATGCAAATTAAAACCACCATGAGATACCACCTCACACTGGTAAGAATGGCCATCGTCAACAAAGCAACAGACAAGTGTTGAAGACAATGCAGAGAAAAGGGAACCCTAGTGCATAGCTGGTGAGAACGCAGACCAGTGCAGCCACTGTGGAAAACAATATGGAATTTCCTCAGAAAACTAAAAATGAAACTGCCTTTTAACCCAGCAATTCCAATGCTGGGATTATATCCTAAGAGGCCTGAAACACCTATCCAAAAGAACCTATGCACCCCAATGTTCATAGCAGCACAATTTACAATAGCCAAGTTCTGGAAGCAATCTAAGTGCCCATGAGGAAATGAGTGGATCAAGAAACTATGGTACATTTACACGATGGAATTCTATGCAGCAGAAAGGAAGAAGGAACTTATACACTTTGCAACAGCATGGATGGAACTGGAGAGCACTATGCTAAGCGAAATAAGCCAGTCAGTGAGGAAAAAATACCATATGATCTCACCTTTAACTGGAGCATAATCAACAAAAGAAAAAAGCAAACAAAATATAAACAGAGACATTGAAATTAAGAACAATCTAACAATAGCCAGAGGGGAGGGGGAGGGGATTGTGGGGAGAAGGGTTTTCAGGGACTACTATAAAGGACACATGGACAAAACCAAGGGTGGGGGGTAGAAGCAAGGGAGGGAGGTGGGTTTGGCTGGGGTAGGGGTGGAGTGTAGGGGAGAAAATACAGACAACTTTAATTGAAGAAAAATGAATTAATTAAAAAAATAAAATAAAAAATAAAAAGATAAAAGTTTATCCTGAGCTGTCAACTGTTGAAAAAGCAAAGAAACTGCAAAATAATTTACTCTGGTTTCAATAGTAATAAACATACTTTTATTGAACACTGGTGAAACAAGGCCTTTGGAAAGTCACTGGATCCTTATTCTCTGAAAGTTTCTTTAGAGGATGCTATTAGATAACGAAGTAATGACCATGGCTTTTCTAGGAATACACACACGTTCTAAACTTTAAGACTTGTATAGAACTTGCACTGAGATTAAAGTAGTTTCAAAATGCATATTTTGGTCACATGATAGCATTGGTTTTACTTTATAATAGGATTCACATGTGTACATATATACATGTTATATATATATGTCACATATACATTGTATGTTATATGCCATGTTATATATTATGTGTCACGTTATACAAATATAACATATTTCACATTCAGAACTACAAAAGGCAGCAAGAAATCTCAAGCAGGACCACACTCACGCCTGTAAAAGAGCGCTAGTGACCTTGAGACCAGCGAAAGTAAACAAAAAGTAAAGGCAGCATCAGGGAATCCACAGGGAGCCAGCTACTGATAACTTCTCCCTTACTGTTGTAAGGGAGCAGGATGTTGCCACTCCAAAATATGCCCTTTGGCATGAGGGTTATTTTAGAATGGTTATTTTTAAGAAACAAAACACTCAGGAGGAGCTTTTTTACCTTCCCTTTAAATGCCTAAAAGAACTTACATAGAGGGCCTGGTCCAGGAAGGGAGCTATCACCAGAGATGTGTCTGCAGTACAAAAAATATGAACTAGGTGTGGTAAACTAGGGGAATCTTAGCAAGGCCTGCACCTTTGAAGTCTTCTCTGCACCTCTGTGTCTCTGTGTGGCATAGCAAACATTTGTTACTAAACATGTGTTTTTCTATTTACAGGTGAATTGCCTTCCTTTTGGAGTCCCAGACCCCTAACCCCTTTCCCTTAGTTCTGAGTGGCATACAACCCACAATTTCCTGAGTGTCTTTGGACTGTTACATTCTTGTGGGTCCCTGTACACACAAAATTAAATGCTGTCTGCCTTGGCTGGTGTGGCTCAGTGGACTGAGCACTGGCCTGCAACCAAATGGTCCCCAGTTCTATTCCTAGTCAGGGAGCATGCTGGGTTGTGGGCTGGGTCCCCAGTAAAGGGTACGTGAGAGGCAACCACACATTGATGTTTCTCTCCCTCTCTTTCTCCTTCCCTTCCTCTCTCTAAAAAATAAATAATAAAATCTTTAAAAAAATTAAATGTGTTCTTCCCCTGTTAATGCTTAGTTTAACTTATTAGATCAGCTAAACAATATAGAGGGATAGAAAGAAATATTTTTCTTACCTACACTGTCCAAGATTGAGAGTTGCTTGAACACAAAATTGATTTCTAAGTTGGTATTTCACTACTTTATGTTCTTTTTAATAAAACTCATGATTTGGTGCTTTGTTTTACTTAAAAACAACATATTTGAAAGGCTTGACCTCATATTTGTAAAAATGACATTTGAAGGACATATTGTCTTCCAACCAAATTTTCTGAAAATTGAATATTTCTTTCATTGAGACATCTTATGTTATCTTAACATATTAGTTAATAGAAGAAAAGCAGTAATAGAGAATGTTCCACTTTGGTTTCTGGATTTCAAGGTGCCCATAAGAACCACTGAGCTAAGAATAATACCTAGGTTCTTAAGACTAGACTTTTTTAATTACAATTTTAAATTTTCTACTCATATAACCATTGATATACAGATTTTAAAAATAAAATAACATGTAAAATGTATTTATCACAAAAGAAAAACATGTAAAGTGATTTCATCATTTTTAAAAACCAGAATATATTGTGAACTGTGATATTGGCAAGGCAAACCCATTTTTTTTTCTTATTTGCTTTAACATTACATCTGTTGAGCCAAAAGATATGTTCACCAACTGTATTATTTTTAAACTGTGTTCAATCATTTTTATAGGACTTCTGGGTAGAATTTTATTTCCTAGTATTCTTCCTTATGGTGTTTATAACAAAAGTTAAAGGATGGGCAGATCAGCAATGATTTCTCATATCTTAGAAGACTTAGTAGAAAATAAATATTATTGAAAGATTTCTGTGTGGTGTTTCAAATTATGGAGTTAAAAGTAAACTCTGTAGTTATATAACTAGGGTGAATTTTTTTGCCTTATATAATTTCTATCATAGTAAATTTTACTATACATCTTCAAAAGATAATGAAAACATTTGTAGCTGAAAGATTACATTTATTTTATTTGATTAGGCAGCATTAGAGTTGCATGACCTTTTGTATAAAAATGATTCATCTTGCCTGGCTGGTATAGCTCTGTGGATTGAGCGTGGGCTGCGAACCAAAGGGTCACCGGTTCGATTCCCAGTCAGGGCACATGCCTGAGTTGCAGGCCAGGTCCCCAGTGGGGGCCTTGTGAGAGGCAACCACACATTAATGTTTCTCTCCCTCTCTTTCTCCTTCCCTTCCCCTCTCTTTGAAAATAAATAAATAAAGTCTTAAAAAGTATTCATTTTATGATTTTATTAATATGACTTATTTAAAAATGATATTGGTAGAAATTGTATAAATTTCACTTATGTTTTTAATCGATTATGGTGTGATTCCAATTCAATTAAACAAATTGTTATATTAGAATATAAAACAATACTATTTTATCTATATATGCATAACTAAATGAAGTTTGCTTTTTAGAATTGGAAAATCACACATTTTCAATACACAGTGGGAAGTAAAGTACGTAGTGCTACAAAGTGCTTATTATAGCAGCTTGAAAAAGTGTTATTACTAAAAAAAGACATACATATGAAACTAAATTTCTAATTGTCTCCATCTCACATTTAAGTGGAAGCACAAACCTTGTCTTTTGAAAAACAGTAGAGAAGAAATTGCTGGCAAGGAAAAAAATCTCTACCAAAGAGAATAGTGAGTTAAAGAAATTTACTACTTTCAGAGCAACTATAACTGAGGATGCCTGAAAACACTGGAATTTATTTATTAAAAAAATGTATATTTATTCATACATGTTTAAACTTCAGTCACTTTCAAAATGCTCTCCATTTGATGCAATACACCTACTGAGATGTTTTTCCACTGCTAAAACAGGTTTTGAACTTGGTTTTGATACCTTTTAATGCTTTTGCCATTGTTCGTTTCACCTCTTCCACTTCGGCAAAATGTGGAAGTCCTCACCCTTTGAGGACTTTTTTACTTAGAGGAAACACCAAAAAAGCTTTATGGGTGAGATCTGATAAATATAGAGGGTAGGGTACGGGGTCATAACATTTTTGGTCAAAAACTGGTGAACACTCAGCACAGTGTGTGCAGACGTGTCCATAAATTACCCATCATGAAATGGGCAAATATGTTGAGTCTTTCAAAAAAATTCACAGAAACCAAATGCAGCCTCTCAGAACAGCAGCTGACACACTGATACAGATGGGTTCCTAGAACACTCAGTTAGCAGGGGAAGCCAGTACTACATGGGGCCCGCCTCCAAATAATAATTCTGTTTGTTTGTTTTTTTTTTAGTCCCCCCTCATAAAAGCTCAGTTAGAAAAAAAAAAAGAAGAAAAAGAAAAGCCCTGACTGGTATGACTCAGTGGGTTGATATCATCATCCTGCAAACCAAAAGGTCACCAGTTTGATTTCAGTTCAGGGCGCATGCCTGGATTGTGGACCAAGTCCCCTGTTGAGGGCGTGTGAGATGCAACCACTTGATGCAACCTCATTCTCTTATTCTCGCCCTTCGCCTCTCTTTAAAAATAAATAAATAAAAACTTTAAAAATAAAAAATAAGAAAAAAATAAAAAAATCAACCATAGATGTTTTCAAATGAAGATCCACCAAGAGCTTTCCTGAGCAAGAAATGGAATGAAGTTGACTTGTCTTGAACCAAGAACTCTCATGAAGTGCTCGACTAACACCGTGCTGAATAAAGATTCTTTTAAATAACGATCAATTTGGTTCTCTCAGGAACAATTTCAGTTCATTTTCTTAACATATGATGGCTACTCAAAACTTTAGTATTCAGTATTTAATTCTACATAAGGTTTGCAGTTCAGGGCTTTCTCTTTCTCTTTTTTCTCTCTCTCTTTGTTTCCAAATCCTAATATTTTGAAAGAGTTTCTTTCCATAAGGAATACCAGCACTGCTACCTCCTCTCTGAGAATGGATGCTAATATGCTAGGAAAGGTGATGCTTAAAATATGTGTTTTACCCTTAAATTCATGGTAAACAAAATTATTTTGTTTGTAATGTTCATTTAAGGGAAATCGTGTTATTAGGTCTTTCCCAATTAGGAAGCATCCAGTTACGATGTTGTTCTATCTCTTTTTCACATGAGCATCAATCATTATTTTAATATTCTGATGCAGAGGCACAGTAATGTAAACACATCTAGTTCAAGTTTAGCTGTAAGAAAATGCATGTGGTTTAAATATATTCTCTATATTTCCTTATGTATAAGGAAATATAGAGAATAACTTAAATAACTTCCTTAAATAACTACTGAAGAGTAGTTATTTAACAGGTCATTCTGTCTATAAAGCTACCATGAAACAGTAAAGAAAAATTATTTTTTAAAAAGGCACTAAAATTATTGTCAAGAAAAACTGAAATTTAAGTAAATGTATATGTGTGTATATGTTTGTACATATGCACATGCATTTGAAAAGGAGATATATTAATGCCAATACAACGTTCTATCTCTAAATTAAGGGGTATCCCACATTTAGGCTTTATTCTATTAAAAGGACTTTACTTGAAGGTAATTTTCTCCTGTTCTTTTTTGAAGTTATGTTACAAACATGATGGAAACTAAAATCAATGAGAAAAAAATGCAAATTTTATAGAAGCCTCACATATTTTAAAATAAAAGTACGGTATATTGATAATCAATAACAATATGTTTTCTTTTTAATATTAGTTTTCTCTTTAAAAAGTCTTTGAACTTTCAAGGATTACATTTATTTGAAGCTGTGTTTTAAGCATTTGCCTTGTGACTTGACCCCACTTTTCCCCATGTCCCAGACTGTTCTTACTGAATAAGTCTGGAATAGGCTAAAGATAAGCACATTTATCTGCTTGCCACTCATGTGTCATAGAAATGGACTAGTATTTGAGAAATCCAGATCATACTCTTGGCTCTATTGCTATTAATTTTTCTGTGGTTGTGGGCTGGTTGTTTTATCTCTCTTGACCAGATGACCAGGTTCTCTGTCAATCCCACGTATTTTGATTCTGTGGTTTAGAGGATAGGATTCAGGATTTGCAATCTGATAAAGGTAGTCATGAGTCAAAATAATAAGAAACAAGGAACCCAGGGGCAGTGGAATGGGGAAACTGAGACATAACAAGCAAACAAGGGCAAACAGTTTGAGCAACTTGAAAGTCAACTGGTGAATTGCAAGAACTCATCTCCCCTAATCAAGGACACTTGAGAGTAAATGACTTGCCCCTCTCCTCCCTAATGAAAGAACACACAACTTAAATCTCCCTCACATGGGAAATAAAGAACAAAGACCAGACTAGTGTCATTTGTGCCAAGGACAAATGAAGTTTGGGAAACAATGACAAAAACACCATTCGAACCCAGACAGACCCAAGATAAAAATAAAACAACATAGCAGACTAAAGACTATCTCTAAACCTCCTACGCACTCATTTTGACACATCAGCATATTAAGAATGCAACTAGAAAACTAATGAATGTTCTGCTAAAACTTTCCCCTAAGATTCTTACACTCAGAAAGTTAGTAAAAGCCCTCAGAACAAAGACAGTGCGGGCTCACCTTAGAACACACCATGCCCCTTCCCAGGTATGAACTTTTTATTTCCTAAACTCTAAGGGTCCCAAGGAGACTCGCACCCAGGGGAGTAGTAGGCAGTGATAGCTCGACCTGGGCTTACCCTTGATTCTGTCTGCAGGTCCCCTTTCTCTGACTTCCCTGCCTGCTCCTGGCCAGTGCCTGTTGGGTAACTGTCACTCACCAATTACCATAAGAAATACTCTGTCTCAAATACTTAAATCATCTTAGAACACATGTTCTCAAAACACAGACTATGACTTTTTCTGACTTTTAGCTCTCCTTCCCAGAGATAACCTGCTATCATTTTCTCATGTAATCTTTCAGAGATTTTCTTTGTATAAAAACTGTTTTCTTGTGTGTAATGTAATGCATAGGATGTGACTCAAGACTAAGCCAGATTTAAAATTTAGTGAATGTTAAGATGTTAAAGGAAAAAATATTCAAATAAATGATACAGATGGGATTCAGGATACACTATTCCAAAATGTAGCACCTTGTCTGTTATATTGAGTGTTTTAAGCTGAAGTAATTTGAGAAAACAGCAGAAAAGGGAAGATCACTCTGACCTTTGACCCTCACCTTTCTTCCCTGAAAGAGGTCATAAAACTCCCATGTGAAGCGGAGTGAATAGCATTTAAAAAAAAAAAAAAAAAAAAAAAAAAAAAAAAACCTCCCATACAAAAAAGTACCTTCCATGTCCTAGGAGGAAGAAAGATTTTCTAATCACCACAGATGGATAAATTGGGACTGAGAAATCTGTACAAACACACCTTATTAAATTAAACTTTATCTTTCTAATTCTTCATCATTTACTACAACAAGCCTAAATCCCTGTCTTGTCAATTCCTCACAAATTTATTGTTGTATGAAAGGTATAAAAGCTTTCTGTTCTGGTCACTTCTTTGGCTATTCAATCTCTTGTGAAGGTTCCCATGTACATGTTAAAATGAAATAAAATCTGTGTGCTTTTTTCCTCTTAATCTGTCTTTGTCAGTTTATTTTTCAAACCCAGACAGGGACTCTAAGAAAGTTGAAGAAAATATTTTCTTCCCTTAAATATATTTGTCTGGTAAGGCATAAGTACTCAAAATTTATTTATTCCTTGTTGCAACATCACCTTGCCTTAGGATCTGTCCGGATTTTTCACTTTACACCCTATCCCTCATCTGAGATGGTGATCAGACCAGACTCCTTCAGTTCCCTGATTGATTGTTCTATTTCTTCTAAACAACTCAGATTGTTCCCTTTTCTAAAATATCTACCTAACATTTGTCTTTTCTTCCAACTCCTAATCATTGTTCAAGATTCAGCTCTGATTATTGCTTCCAGGAAGTTGGATGGACTTCCGCAATACAGGTAGGTGCATCTCTGCTAAAACTCTTATTCAACTGCTGTTGTTTCTCAGGTCCGTCTCTCCCACTAGAAAATGACTATGAACGACAGGCAACAAAACCTGGATGCTGTGCATCTTTGCATCCCTAATTCTAAGATCCAGGACTTCATATGAAAGGCTTAAATATTTTTCTTTCATTAATAAAGAAGCCATTGATAGCAACCTTAACATTATTATATTTTATTCATTTTTCCTTGTATTTTTTTCATTTCAGGCAGGGTTTCATGTTGTATGTGCTAGAGACCATCTTTACACAAGACACATCTACCATACTGTGAAGCATACATATCCTTTGCATGAAAATTAAGTATTACAACAAAAATAGTCCATTTAATTAGAAAAATATCTCAATCTTCTTAATGACGCTGCACTTCAGTCTGTTGTTATCTAAAAGCATTTCAGTTTTTTTTAACATTTATTTTCACCATATATTTTCAGCAACTGAATCAATGGAGTCTATAAATTAATCTAGCAATTACATTATAATTAGTAATGTTCTTTTCTTTTTTTAAATAAAATCATTTTTAATAACTACTTGTCTAATCAAGTACTCTTCTAGGAACTGGATATATAACAGTAAACACAACATACCAAAAAACTACCCCTTTAGAGTTTAAATGTTACTGAGTTGGGTGACCTCACAAAATAAAGTGAATAGGTAAAATATTTAGAATCTTCCATGCTAATAATGCTATGGAGAAACATACAGTAGAAAGTGGGTTGGGGAAAACTGGGAGGGCAATTCAGTTCTGAACTGGGTATCCAAGGAAGACCTCCCCCAGAAGCAAACACTAAAGAGGTAAGGCTCCGTGCCATGTGTCATAGTAACGGAGGAAGACGCGTTCGAAGTAAAGAGAATAGCAAGGCCTTTGGGTAAATAAATGCACTTTATATTAAGGGGCAGCAACATAGCTATGGGAGCTGTGGAGTGAGGATGGGGAGAGCTGTGAGTTGTGAGGCCGGAGAGGTAAAGAACGGGCAGGATTGTACAAGAACTTTCGCTGAAGATTTTTGCCTTTTACTTTGAGAGATATGTGGATTCCTTAGCAAGTTCAGAGCAGAGAAGGACTATAATCTAACATACATTTTTAACAAGATGCTGGGTGAGAAACAAAAGGGTGAAAAGCAAGAATGAAGAGAAGATATTCAAAAGAGGTGGCATGTGTCATAGGTTGAATTCTGAAATGGTTGGGAATGATTTGGAAGTTCACAAAAGATAAATCTACAATTTTAGGCCTATCAGCATTTACTGATAGATGCAATAGATAAATGAGTGGTGGGATAGATATAATGGGAGTATTATATTGACTTTTCTATTCTCAACATGTTTGGTGTCTGAGAATGAAGAAATACAGATACAAATATGAAATAAAAGTACATGAAGCAAATGAGAGAAATGATAGGGATAAGAACAGAAGTGACCATAAGAATAACAACAAATATGACTAACAATTCTCAATTATTGAACATCTCTTGACTATAGTTCTAAGGTATTACACAGATATACTTAACTATGAGTGTTTTGATAGAAACAGGACCTCCATCCAAGATTACTCTACCCAGCAAAGCTCTCATTTAGAATGGAAGGGCAGAGAAAGTGCTTCCCAGATAAGGTCAAGTTAAAGGAGTTCATCATCACTAAACCCGTATTATATGAAATGTTAAAGGTCTTATCTAAGAAAAAGTAGATGATTAGAAATGCAAATAGTAAATTGACAAAATATTCAGAACTATGAACAATTGAACCTAAAAAAAAACAAAAACAAAAATGAACTAAGCAAACAACTAGGATAGGAACAGACTCACAGAAATAGAGACCACATGGAGGGTTATCAGTAGAGAGGGGGAGGGAGGGGAATGGGGGAAAAGGTACAGGGAATAAGAAGAATAAATTGTAGGTACAAAACAGAGAGGGGGAGGTTAAAAATAGTTTGGGAAATGGAGAAGCCAAAGAACTTATACATATGACCCATGGACATGAACTAAGGTGGGGGAATGATGGTGGGGGGGTGGTAAAGGGCGGAGAAGAATAAAGGAGAGAAAAAATGGGATAACTGTAATAGCATAATCAATAAAATATATTTTAAAAAATAGACATATCTTACTCCAAGAATAAAAAGAAGAACGTCTTCACAAAATAGCTGGGCATAGAGTACATGAATTTTGCATAATAAAAATAATTCTGAAATGCATAGGTAGGGTAGAGTGAAAGGCTAATGGACACTCCAAATGTGAGTGTATAGGAGGTTCATTTTACAGCAAGCTCCTTCTGGCAGAGAGAGAATTCTGAGAGATGAGTGACAAGAGAAAATCTGGAAAACATGGGTCTTAATTACTTTGGGATACAATAACAAAAACACTACACACTGGGTACATAGTGCCTGTACAACTTCTGGCTACAAAACCCAGCAGGGATTGAGTCAGTGAAAGAAACTCCTGGAGCCCCAAGCAGGTCCTCTTAACCCAAACACGGACGAACCTACCCAGAGTCACTCCTTCTGGGCTCCAGCACTGGTGTAGCAGCTTGAAGGGCACCAGTGGTATGCATGGAGGAACTCAAGTGTCTGGCATCAAGGTGAGCAGATACCATTGTCCCTTTCCTAAGCCTTCTCCCCACAGAGCCAGCAAGCTGGTGTCATATCTGAGACTCCATCAACCCGGTTTACACTGTTTGACCTACTTTGGAGATCCCCAGAGACTCTGCCTCACCCAATTTATGGGCCCACATAAGCTAGAATGGCTGTTTTGGGCTCATGCTTCACAACTTTCTAAATCTTATCACACAAGCTACAGCTGGCTTTAGTGAGCCCCAAATCCAGCACTAGCAGCAGCTAGCCCAGATTCACAGCATGATTTCACCTGGGAAGCTCTAAGCTCAGCACAAGTAGTAGCCATCTCAGATTGCTTTATAGGGCAGGCAAGGTGATCTGGGAAAAACACAGGTAGGGGCTGACTTTGGTCTATATCACCCAGTGGACATCTACAGACCATGTTGCAGTACCACCACCCTGACTCTACACAGCTGATCCTCCACATATAATGGAGGTTGGTGGTCCGTGGTCACAGCCAATCCTTGCAGCTTACTGTCCTGGGTAAATCCTTCCCATTGATCTGCCAACAGCAACCAAGGCTCAATCACAAAAGGAGGGTGTACTCAGCCCATATGAAGGGTGCACCTCGAGTACCCATCTTGGGTGATAGAGGAGGTTGTGCTACTGGACCCTAAAGGACACCTACTGCATTAGGCCACACAACTGAGACATGGAATCATAGCAACTCTATCTAATGCATAGAAACAAACACAGGGAAGCTGCCAAAGTGAGGAGACAAAGCAACATGCCCCCCCAAAAGAAAAACATAGATCAAAACTCTAGAAAAAGAACTAAATGAAATAGAGATAAGCAATCTGTCAGCTGCAGAGTTCCAAATATTGGCTATAAGCATGCTCAAGTAATTTAGTGAGGACCTCAACAGCATAAAAAAGATCTAGTCAGAAATGAAGGATTTACTAATTTACAATAAAAACAAACAATTTGAAATAAATAGCAATTTACAGGGAATCAACAGTATAGTGAATGTAGCCAAGAATCAGACCTCAATGATACAGAAAATAAAGAAGCAAAGAATGACCAATCAAAACAATAAACAAAAAAAGCCAAAAAAATTAGGATATTTTTGGATTTATTTTATAAGCAGCCTCTGAGACAACTTCAAAGGTCCAACATTTGCCTTATAGGGGTGCCAGAAGGAGAAGAGGAGAACAAGAAATTGGAAATTTGTTTGTAAAAATAATGAAAGAAAATTTCCCTAATTTGGTGAAAAAAATAGACATGCAATTCCAGAAAGCACATAGTCCCAAACAAGATGGATGCAAAGAGGCCCACTGCAAGACACAACATAATTAAAATGCCAAAGGTTAAAGATAAAGAGAGAATCTTAAAAGAAGCAAGAGAAAAAAGTTAGGCATCTACAGAGGATTTCCCATAAGACTGTCGGCTGATTTCTCAAAAGAATGTTTGGAGGCTAGAAGGGATTGGCAAGAATTATTAAATTGCAATTGAAGAATTGAAGAATTTGGACTCCTTTCATATACCATATACAAAAATAGACTTAAATTGATCAAAGTCTTACATGGAAGACCTGAAACCATAAAACTACTAGATGAAAACATAGGTAGTAAACACTTTGACATCACTTTTAGCAATATCTTTTTGGATGTGTCTCCTTGGGCAAGAGAATCAAAGAAAAAAGAAATTAACAAATGGGACTAAACAAATTTTGCACAACAAAGGAAATCATCAGCAAAATGAAAAGACAAGCTACTGAATAGAAAGTATTCCCAAGTGATATACCCAGTAAAATGTTAATATAAAAAATCAGTAAGGATCTTATACACCTTAACATACACACACACACACAAATCCAATTGAAAAATGGCAGAAGACCTGCAAAGACATTTCTCCAAAGAGAATATACAGAAGGCAAACAAACATACAGGGTAGGCAAAAGCAGGCTTTCAATTGTTTATATGGAAAATAATACAATAATTAACAAATAATACAATAATAAATTGTTTTCCATACTCACAACTGTAAACCTACTTTTGCCAAACCCTGTATAAAAAGATTCTTAATGTCAGTAATCATTAAGAAAATGCAAATTAAAACCACAGTGAAGATAGCTCACACCTGTCGGAATGGCTGTCATCAGTAAATCAAAAAACAAGTACTGGTGAGGATGTGGAGAAAAGGAAACCCTTGTGCATTCTTGGTGGGGATGCAGACTGCTGCAGCCACTGTGGAAAGCAGTATGGAGTTACCTCACAAAATTAAAAATGGATCTGCCTTTTGACCCAGTCATTCCACTTCTGGAGATATATCCAAAGGAACCCAAACGCTGATTTGAAAGAATATCTGTGACCTTATGTTCACAGCAGTGTTATTTACAATAGCCAAGATATAGAAGCAACTAGATGCCCATCAATAGGTAAATGGATTAAAATGGAATATTATTCAGCAATAAAAAATGAAATCTTGCCGTTTGTGACAACATAAGCGGACCCAGAAGGGATTATGCTAAGTGAAGTAAATCAGTCAGAGAAAGAGAAATACTGTATAATTTCACTTTTATGTGGAATTAAGAAAAATAAGGAACAAAGTAAAATAGGAACAAACACATAGATACAGAAAACAAGCTTATGGTTACCAAAGGGGATGCAATGGGGTGATAAGTATTTAAAAAATAGTGAAGAGAAAAAAACCTCAAAAGAAAAAGTAAAAATAAAAGTTAAGTTCTATTTATTTATCATGTAAAAACTAACAATTGTAATAGGAAAATTCATTATTTTCATTTCAAAATATGAATATTATGTAAAATTATGCACAAATTATAGCAAATGAATTAAAATGAGGTTTTGCTTTATATTTACAAAGAAATTCTGTTCTTAAGAACTGTTCTTTTTGTTTTCATTTTTTAAAAATCATCTCTTTTAACATTCCTAGGAAATTTAGGAAAATAATATGTGAAAGTCGAATTATCTAGGTAGTTGTTCTTATGCCTCATCTCAGTTCATATGATCCTCATCTTTCACTTAAACTTTAAATAAGTTTTTTTCCAGTTACATATCGCATGCTTACATCCCTCAATTTTAATTAATAATTCAGTTGGCCCACCATCTCCCGGTCAGTTCCTGAGGAACTTCTACCAACTGTTAGGGCTCCTTGGAAAGTAGCATCTAAGGAAGTATGATCATTTTTACATTTGGGTAGATTGAGGCCTGGAAAGTTTATGTGATTTCCTGAAGTTAACACAGGGAGGATTAGTACTAAGACCATAACAATGATTTTTTTTTATTGTAAAGTCAGTGTCTTTTCTAATATTCCTCCTTGACAAAAATAACTTTTTCTAAATTAAGAATGGCAATTTCATATTTCAAATGTACTCTACTTCCATAACATGACCTTTTTATGCTCTTACCACACATTGATTATACATTCTGATTTTCCTTTGATCTCATGTTTTATGAGTGATCTGTTTACAACACTGCAGCTCATTTTGCTATTTCCTGATCACTTATATTATCTTTTTAGTGCATATATTACATTAAACTCTCCATTCATGTTTATAACTCTCATTTTCATATTTATGATAGGCTTCATTAAAATTTTACTCTATCCTTTTTATAAATTATTAATAAATATTGAAAGCAAACCTGGAAATGAGTTAAGTACCTTTTCACTTATTGACTTTTTTCAGCTGTCACTTCTATTTCCAGATCAATATAAATCAAAGTAATTTCATCTATTTTATGAATGGAAAGATAAGGTAGTCTCTGTAGGATAAGAATTACAGTTTTCTTTCCTTTACTTCTTTTTTATAATTCAAAGGAAACAGATTTTACATGTGGTTGAACTTTAATACCACTGCTCTTGGAGGCAATTCTTTGTGTTTGGTACTACTTTTAGTGGGATTTTCTTTAAAACATTTCTACTGTAGTCTTAAAAATTTTCTTAAATGAAGCTGTATCAGACTAAACCAGTGATTTTCAACCAGTGTGCCACAAGAAATTTTTAAACATGCAATAACTGACCATTTAGTTAGTTTCACTGGCCTCTTTCCCTTAGACTGTTGAATAAAAAAAATGACAACAGCCAACAGAACAATAGCTGTCTAGTATGAATGAATCAAATTATACCTATTTTTTGTCAAACTGGCAAAAAATATTTTTGGCATGGTGCACAATTTTAGCAATTAGTTTATATTTACTAATTAATTTATATGTGCCATCAGATGAAAATTGCTGGACTAAGGGACAGATCATAACTAGTTTTACTCCAAGCAATTTAATAGAATGTGGAGAAAAGGAAACACAGTAAGAAAGGAATTACACAAAAACTGAAAGGCTTAAAAACACTGATTGATGTTATCACAAAAGAGTAACATATAGACCTCACAGCTTTTTTCCTACACTTATACAGTTATTTCTAACTTTAGAGTTTAGTATTAAAGATGGGGTTAGGGAAAAATAAGACACATTTAAAACGTCTGAGTACTAGTAGAAAAGTTATTCCAAAATCATAAAATTGAAGAACAGTACTGTATGATTCCAAATAAGTATAAGATTGGTTTATTACTTCCAAACAGTAGAAGTAATGGATTTCTGTAGATGTCAGTATTAGAAATCCAATCAACTGGCCTCAAATTAATTAAACTGTTTTTTTTTCTCTGTAACCCCACCAAATAAAGAGATAAAACCATGAATTACAAAACAAATCAACCGCTAGTTTCTGAAATATATCAGTGTTTCTCAAATTACTAATTTAAAAAGAAGTGCCTAGGTTCTTGTTCAGCATATGAATTCCTAGGACATCTCTGGAAATAATAAGCTTATAGGCTTGACTAGTACAAAGATAGTCTTATTTTTAATCAAGTCCTCCAAATCAGGCAAGTATGAGAACCGCTGAGCCAATGGGTCAGTTACTGGCATGAAATATGGAGCATGAGACGTGGTTTTTGAGATACATTATTTTCACAAAAACCAGTGATTTTCAACCAATGTGCCACAAGAAATTTTAAAACATGCAATAACTGACTATTCAGTTAGTTTCACTGGCCTCTTTCCCTTAGATTGTTCAATAAAAAAATGACAACAGCCAACAGAACAATAGCTGTTCAGTGTGAATGAATCAAATTATACTTATTTTTTGTCAGAGTTTGTCTAATTTGTCAGAGTTTCTAACCCTGAACTTGATTGTCACTGTATTTTAAAGTAAGGATTTGGTTTAAACTGCAGAAATAAGTTCAGACTTTTCTTGAATGTGATTTAAAAACTTAATTCTTCTGTGTGTCTTCCTGTCTGCATTAAATTACTTGAGTGCAGAAACTAGACTGTCCTGTTCAGTGCTCAGCAACCAAGACCAGAGTGCAGAACCCGGTACATTAACCTTCATCTAACTTTGTGCTAAAGAAATGCACTGATTACTGTAGATAGGGCCTGCCTCTGTGAGGGAATATTTTAACATACTCAAAGATAAAGTTAAGAAATTGATGATTCAATAATAAATACACAGTTTACATTAAATAATTTTCACTGAAAATGGCTGCTAACTATTCCACAGATTAAAAAACAAACAAAAAATCACTCTATTTTTAGTTTCGGGTAAGTCTAATGATCACATCCAACTGCTAAATAACTATTATCTCTTCTAGATTCACTCCCCCCAAATCAGGAGACTTCCAACCAGGTACACCACTTGATTTCTTTCCATGGTTGATTGCTTTTTTAACATAACACTTTATTCTCTTTCAGATAGCTGGTCAAGAGTTGACTATTTTGTACAGTAGTTTGCATGCTTGTTAAACTCTCTCTTGAACTATGTGGGATGTAATGAATAGAAATTTCCTAGGGGAGTAGAATCAAGGGTGGGAAGTGGGGATTGCTGGGATGGGGGAGAGTAGTGGGGGGTGGAATGGAGACAGCTGTACTTGAACAACAATAAAAAAAAAGAAAGAAAAATAAATTTCCTAAATATCTCCTTTCCTGAGAGTGAAGAGATTAAAATAAGTAGTATAGTTCACTGAATGAAATTCTATATGCTTAATAAAATAATTTAAAAATACATGTTAAATACACAGTCTAGATCAGACTATATTCTAAAGTTCTAAAAATACATTATTGAATTGTTAACTCCAACAGCAATCCAATCAGATACTTTATTATCTCCATGTTAGAGATGAGGCACCTAAATAACTCAGTTTCCCCCCCCCTTTTTTTTTTTTTGGAATACCTGTATAGACATTGATATAATTTACAACTCTATCCATGTTAAGGTTAGAAATTCTCAAAGCCCAAAACAAACATACACACCTATTCTTACATTTCAAAGCAATATTAGTAATCACAGTAATGTCTACTGGGAATTCTGGAATTTTACATATAGTTTTTTGTTTTTTCAAAAAAGTCTGCCTTCTCAGCAGATATCAAAGCTTTCCATATCACATACTAACTGCTGATGCAGTTAATTGGCATTAATCAGCTAGGGAGAAAGAAAAAAAATTATAGTTACTTGATAGGTTATTTTGTGTTTTATAGTCATTGTCTTCCTAAGTTGCTAAATACGCTACCCTTAAAGTTTTGAGATATTACAGATGCCCTTATCAAAACCAGGCGACACATTTATAAACTGTTAAAATAATTTGAAAGTTCCTTCACTCACCTGATTGAGAGAGAACCTGGGCCCTCTAAACTGGAAAGGAGTATGAAAAAAAAAAGGCCTGAGGGCCTTTCAAATCTCTCCAACAGACTCTCCTCCAGGAGACTTTCTCTGCATTTTATTTAGAGATTTTCATGAATAATCTTTCAAAAAACATTTGTTAGGCACTCTAGGAGTTTTCAATTTAGAATAAGATAGCAGACACATTCTCTTTATAAAGTGAGCGAGAGGAGTGCAGCCATACGCTATACTTGAGAGATGATTATATCCTCTTCCCAACAGAATCAAGTATGTGAATAGTCTATCATAGTCTCAAGATTACTGTATCAAAGTACTTTAATTGCAAAGGAGAAGTGCATTGTCCTGGAGAAGTCTGAAGCAATAAATCAAAAAGTAGTTTATGCACAGGCTGGTAAGATTTTTAAGATCAAAACAACCTTCAATATTAAACCCATGTTTTTTGTTTTTTTTTCCCCAGTTCAATTCAGGATGTCAATTAAGTGTTTTCTGTGTATATAGAACTGTGTTCACAGAGCAGGGGGTATTATAATCTACAATAATCATAACCATGTTCTAGCAAAACATCACCAAAATACTTTTAATAATTTAGAGAGGGCACAAAATTGCTTATTTAAAAGAAAAGGCAGAAAGGAATACTCAATTATTATACATATGCTGCATTACTGGCACCTTTCTCTTATACAGCTCTCCATAGACTAACAGAGATTCTGGAAGATGAACAGGCATTTAATCATCTGATGGCCAATGAATTCCATAATTGAAATGATCAATTTTTCAAAAATAAATGAATGAGTTAAAGCAGTTTGTTTTACACCAAATACTGGTTTCTCATGAGTAATCCAATTCTTAGCGAAGGAAAGTGATTTTCATTTTTTTTTTTTTTCCTGTTGAAAATATAATGGAAAGGAGTTTGAAGTTGTAACTTTTGGTCTACATTTTTTGTTTTTTTTGATGGCAACACGTTACCCATGAAATTTTGTTATGTCTGGGCTTGCTCATCTCTAAAATGGGTATCTATTTAGATTGAAGCATACGAAACTGACAATACATGCCCATTTTTAACCTACACAAAGGGCAGTATTTCAACCCGAAGTTCCCTATCTCAGATACCACATATTATGACTGTATGAATTGGAAAATCTTTGTAAATTCTAAATGGTATCTGGTATAAATAAGGTAATAAGAGAAAACTTTGCCATAAAGAGTCATAATTGCCTGAGAGGTTCTGGTGTTTTCACATTTAACTCTAAAGTTTTATGATTTTATGGTTCTTAGGTGGGACCATCATTTTTTCTCCTGGCTCTGAAATAAAGATGTGAAACCATGGCAACTCCATTTTTGGGCAGAAAATGACTGTTTGTTTTGTTTTATTTCACTCATCCTGTTTAAGTATTCTGGACTAAGTCATGAGAATCCTGACAGGGCTTCAGAAGAGGTGGTTATTGTCAGACAACCTCAGGTATAAATTAGAGGCCCCTCAACTCAACTTCACATTATAGGGTCACCATACATTTCATGTTGGAATTCTTCCCAAATAGCTTTTACCAATAATGGAAACATAATATTAATTACTTTGTTGAGAGTTTTTAAGGTTTAGCTTCTGTGTTAAGAAATTTATTTGTTTTAAAGAGCACAAGGTCTTAAAGGAGACACAGTTGGTTTAGAATCAAATCCAAATAGTGTCATTTACCAGCTATGAGGTATTGGCAAGGTGTTAAATCTTTATAAATCTTAGTTTCCTTATCTTTGAAATAGAAAATCAGAGAGTAAAACTTTCCTGTTATAGTCATATTTAAATGTAATACTCCATATGAGTGTTAAACTATGTTTTGTTTAAAAGTATGTACAAATCCTGTTATAAATCTAATATTTCAGAGATATCATAGTAGACCATATCTTAGAGATTTACAACATAATCCTATCTAAACTTCTGCCTCAGAAATGATTATATCACTTGATGACTTATAATTAGGATGCAATCAGAGAAAGCCAAAACTTTAAAATATAGTTTCTCTGCTTTATATTAGGTGGTGATTGTGGGTTCTTTAGTAACTTTTAAAGTGTTGGCTTAGGCTTTTTAAGAAGTGAAATATTAAATATGCACATAAAATTGATAGTTTCCTTAGCTATTTCAAATGCTTTACAGCCTCTATATCTGGTTACTAGTTAGATTATTAATAAATATTCTAAATTTTCTCTTTATTATATGGGGTCTGTATGGAAGAAGTTCAGCCATTGTTAATATAATGAGAATGGTTTGCAGGACATTAATGTAACCTGGCAGCCAAGGAGAGTGGACTGGAATGTGCATGTGTGAACAATGACAACTTCAGTGTACTAGTCAATGGGGATGGTAGATGCCATTGAGTGAGCATGTGTACTGTATGGCCGTCACATTCAAAATGACTGAGAGAGTAAAGCATACAATCTGCATCAAATTTTGCATTAAGCTTGAACATTCCTCCACAGAAACTATTTGGATGATTCAGAAGGCTGCAGCTATGGGCAACTGGTGATCGGTGGCTTCATCACGACAATGCACCCACTCATACATCATGTCTTGTGCAGAGGTTTTTGGTGAAAATCTAATCACCCAGGTGACTCAGCTCCCCTACAGCACATATTTAGCACCCTGTGACTTCATGCTTTTCCCAAAACTAAAATCACCTTTGAAATGGAAGCGATTTCAGATCATCAGTGAGATTCAGGAAAATGTGACTGGGCAGCTGATTGTGGTTGGGAAACCTGTGTGAGGTCCCTAAGTGCCTACTTTGGTGGGGACTGAGGCATCATTGCCCTATGTCTCTTCTACCTACATCTTCAATATCTCTATTTTTTATAGTACATGGCTGAATACCTTCTAGACAGACATATATATTTGTATCTATATTTATATTTATATCTATATAAGAATATTATTCAGCAATAAAAATAATGAAATCTTTCCATTTGCAACAACATGCATGGACCTAGTGGGTGTGTCCCTAAGTGAAATAAGATAGAGAAAGACAAATACCATATGATTTCACTTATATGTGGAATCTAAAATAAGAGAACAAGAGAATAAAAAAAATAAACAGACCCACAAATATAGATAACAAGCTGATCATTGCCAAAGGGAGGGAGCTGAGTGGATGATGAAGGGGCTGGGAAAATGTGGAGGTGATCCGAGAAACCTGACCAAATGGAATAAGCCTGATTATGGAGCAGCTAAGTAATGAACTAAGCTAGAGAGGACTAGGTAAAGAAAACAAACTAACTAACCAAAACAAAACTCAAGGCCAGAGATGAGCCAGTGCCCCCTTAGGTGGTTTATTGTGATATCAAGATTTAGGTGCCAGTATCTATTTTACCGAACAGCACTTCTCTGTCATCTTGCAGACAAACAACGGGCAGGCCACACAAGCAGTGTGGAGGCTAGGTGTCAGACTTAGACACTCCTAGGTCTAGATCCTGGGTGACTAGCTGGGTGATCTAAAACAACTCTACCTTCAGAAGTCTCAGATTCCTTATCTGAAAAATGCTAGATAACAACAGCTGAATTTCGAGGGAAGAGGAAGAAAACTTGTTGAAGAGCAAGCATTGTATGTATGTTACAGTCCTAAATTTTCTTTTAGGTAGTGAGATCATAGATGTTTGCCTCATTATTAAAAATCCATAATTAAATAACTAAATAAATAAATAGGTCATGCATGAGACAAAGACTGTTTAATACAACTCTGTACACTGAAAACCTAACAGTAATGATTATAATAGTAATTACGATTACAGTAATATTTATTTTGCAGGGTTGTTGTTTGACTTAAGTAACATGAGGAATGTTTAGCACACCATTTGACACATTAACAAAAATAAGAAAGCAAGCTCTGGGTAAGCCTTAAAACTAGCTAATAGCACCCATTATGAAAGGCCAAAGTTCAGAATTATGGTTTATCACGTCAGTGAGATAAAAATGTACAGGAAGGCTTGTAAAGATAGAGATACCAGGTTCTACTCCTTGAAGTGTGATTTCATTTTATTTTTTAATTTAATCTTTATTAAATTGTTTCCATTACCATTAACCTCCTTAGACCTCACTCCCCCCAGCACTCACCACACTATTCTTCATGTCCATGGGTCCTTTTGCTTTTCTGCTCAATCTCTCCACCCACTAACCACCCCCTCTACTAGCCATCATCTGTCCTCCATTTTTGAGTCTTTCTCTGTTTTGCTTGTTAGTTCAGTTTGTCCATTATTTTCCATGTATTAGTGAAATCGTATGGTATTTGTCTTTCCCTGACTGGCTGATTTCACTTAGCATTATTTTCTCCAGGTCCATCTATATCATTGTTAAGGGTAAAATTTTCTTCTTTTTTACAGCCGAGTAGAATTCCATTGTGTAAATGTCCCATAGTTGCTTTATCTGCTCATCTATTGATGGACACTTGGGCTGCTTCCATATCTTGGCTATTGTAAATAATGCTGCAATAAACACAGGGGTGCTTGTGTTATTTCAAATTACTTTTCAGGTTCCTTCAGATATATTCTGAAAAGTGGGATCACTGGGTCAAAGGCAGATCCATTTTTAATTTCTGAGGTATCTCCATACTGTTACCACAGTGGCTGCACTAGTCTGCATTCCCACAAACAGAGCAAAAGTGTTCCCCTTTCTCCACATCCTCACCAGCAGGTGTTGTTTATTGATTTATTGATAATAGCCATTCTGACAGGTGTGAGATGATATCTCACTGTGGTTTTATTTTGCATTTCTCTGATAATTAGTGACATTGAGCCTTTTTTCATATGTCTGTTGGACATCTGCATGTCCTCTTTGGAGAAGTGTCTATTCAGGTCCTTTGCCCAGTTTTTAATTAGGTTATTCATTTTTTTCTGATATTGAGTTTTATAAGTACTTTATAAATATTGGATATTAATCCTTTATCAGATAGATCAGCAAATATGTTCTTCCATTATGTGCGTTGTCTTTTTATTTTGTTGATAAATTCATTTGCTGTACAGAAACTTTTTAGTTAGTGTAATCCCATTTGTTTATTTTTTCTTTTGTTTCCTTTGTCTGGGGAGATATATCTGATAAAAAATTGCTTCAAGTGATGTCTGAGATTTTGCTACCTATGCATTCTTCAAGGACTTTTATGGTTTCGACTTTAACATTTAAGTCTTTGATCTATTTTGAATTTATTCTTATGTGTGGTGTAAGAAGATGGTCAGGTTTCAGTTTTCTGCATGTATATGTCCAATTTTCCTAACACAATTTATTGAATAAACTATCTTTAGCCCACTGTACATGCTTGCTTCCTCTGTCAAATATTAATTGACTATACAGTTGTGGGTTTATTTCTGTGCTCTCTTCTCTACCATTAAAATATGTGTCTATGTTCATGCCAGTACCAGGTTGTTTTAATTAGTATGGCCTTGTAGTACAGTCTGATATTAGGTAGCATGATTCCTCCAACTTTGTTCCTCTTTCTCAGGGTGACAGTTGCTATGTGGGACCTTTTATAGTTCCATATACAGTTTTAAAATATTTCTTCCAGCTCTGTGAAATATGTCATTGGAATCTTGATAGGTATTGTATTTTATGAGACTAGCATTACCCTAACTCCAAAACCAGATAAAGATACTAAAAAGAAAGGAAATTATAGGCCAATATCCCTGATGAACATAGATGCTAAAATCCTCAATAAAATATTAGCAAACTGAAAACAGCAATGCATCAAAAAGATCATACACTATAATCAAATAAAATTTACCAATGTTCTGGGAATGCAAAGTTGATACAACATTTGTAAATCAATAAACATGATTCACCACATAAACAAAACAAAGGATAAAAACAACATGATCATATCCAATAGATGCAGAAAAATCTTTTGATAAAATCCAGTACCCATTATGATCAAAACTCTCAGCAAGGTGAGAATAGAGGGAACATACTTAAACATAATAAAATCCATATATGACAAACCCACTGCCAGCATCATACTCAGCAGACAAAAATTATAAGCATTCCCCTTCAGATCAGGAACAAGACACGGGTGTCCTTCTCCTTCTTTCCCCCTGTATTCCCTTCTCTCCTCCCCTCTGGTTACTGTCAGTTTGCTCTTTATTTTTAAAAACAAACGAGAGTGGCCATAACATTGTTTGATATATTCATAACTTAAAAAACAAATCTAAGAAAAAAATCACAATTAACGTAGCCAAACAACAAACTGGGAAATATTTACAACACACATAACAAATGCCCATGTCCTTCAATCCATTAACAGGACAAATTAAATGTAAGAATACAGTAGAAAAATGGGTAAATGAGAGTGGCTGTTAAACTTTTGAAAAATTGCTTACCTTTGTTCATAATAACAAAAATCTTAGTTGAAATTATACTTAAATACTATTTTTGCTTATTAGATTAGTAAAGATTAAGAAGTTGTTAACAGAGATTTAACGTAACTGTAAATCAGCTATTTTCAACTGTTTTCATCTCATGGCACACACAATCTAATTACTAAAATTCTGTGGCACAACATAAAATATATTTTTTGCCTATCTGACCAAAAGTCCATATAATTTTGATTCATTCACACTGGAAAACTACTGTTACGTTGGTTGTAATTTTTTACTCTACAATCTAAAGGAAAAGGGGTCAGTGTCCCCGACTAACTAGTCAGGTACTGCGGACTTTGAGAATTCCTGCGGCGCACTGGTCGGAAATCGCTGGTGTGTGTACGCAAGCACTGCCCAGATCTGCTTGTAAAGCATTACTTGTCCCAACTGTTATTGAGGAGTATTTGGAAATATACATGACATATAATTGGTGTGTACATTTTTCACACTACTGTTACTTCTGAAAATTTATCAGTTAGAGTTGACTTGTGTGCAATGATGTACATAAAAATATCTAAAAATAAATGATTGGACTAACAAGATTATTGACATTTAGTGTTTGGAAATTCATTGTTCCATATTGATGATGGGTAAATTATTTGAAATATACATATATACAAGTAAAATATCTTTTGTATTTAAAAATTGTAGAAAAATAAAAAACAGGACTTTCAAATATTAAATGTACTATTAAATATATAAGATATTATTATTCTTGCACAATCAAAAAGGATTTGATTATTATTCTGTGTTTAATAATAAAAGTTACTCCATATATTCTGTGAACTGAAAAATATGCCCTGATGTGATTTTATGCAAGTAACATCATTCAACAGTATGCATTTATGACATAAGATCATTGTTTTTGCTTCTGTTGTTTTTTGTAACATCACTGGCACACAGGAAAAGATGGAAAAAAACCTCCTTGGAATAAATAATCCATATTATAAATAATTATTTCCAGAATCTCTTGTATGTTATTTCTAAATTAAATATATTTAACAATAGCAAAGTTTTAATGATTACCTGTAAGTCTCTTTTCTCACAGTACTGCATGCTTTTTGTTGTATTGGCATTGCAACTTTAGTCTTCCGTCCTGTACAAAAACTCTACTAATAATAAGAAGATTCAAATAGCATGCAAAAGATGTTAAGATCTGAGTCTTATTAGATATGTAACTATTTATTTCTCAAATATTCTCTTAGGTTCTTTTTCTGTAAAATGAGGATAATGTCTATCTCATAACATTATTGTAAATATTACAGAAGTAATAGCTGTAAAGCTCTACCTGGTTTTAATAAATACCTGATAAATGCTCAGCTATGCTTTTTCCTTTCTCTGTAAGTGTTCACACCAAAGCCATTAATGCCTTTGGCCATTAAGCCATACTGCCATTATCAGAATGACAGATATGTAGTACTGTATTTTTCAGACTATGACACACCGGGCCATGAGACACACCTAGGTTTTAGAGGAGGAAAATAGGGGAAATAATAATTGAAGCAAAAAATGTGGTAAAATATTTTACCTGCTCCTGCCTCCTGTGATCTTGCTCCACCACCGCCGCCCCCTGTCCCCCCCCCCACAGTGAACCAGGTAAGCTACATTTGTACCATAAGAGGCTCCCCCATTTTCCTCTAAAATTTGAGGGGGAAAGTGCATCTTATAGTCCAAAAAATATGTTAAGTCCTTTTATATGTCTGTTGAATTAGTGGTTAATAAATAGATAGATGAATAATTTCACCAGTTCCCACGTCTTTAACTACTGATGATTTCCCTGTTTCTAAAATCTTAGGCTCAGCTTTCTTTTCAAAGATCCAGAACCATATTCCTAATTGCCTAGTGAAGTTGACAACTCCATTGAGATGTTCTGATATCTCAAGCTCTACCATTTTTAATGGAATGAATGATATCTTGCCTAAATGCACATTAAACAACATGCACACACATCAGAGAGAGAGACACTAAATCTTCTCTTACTCTGTATTTGTCCATCTCAGTGACTGGGACCACAATCCAATGAATCATCCAAACAAGAAACTAGAAGTAACCATCTGATCCTTTCCCCTATGCACCCAACACATACGTGGTTATCTTGCCCTGTTAATTCTACCACTTTAATACATTTCAGGTTATCTCCCTCTCCTCATTTACACTGACCTGCCTCATCTGACTCAGTTGGCATAAAGCCATAGATTTCAGCCAGGCCTCCCTACTTCAGATTTTACTACTAGGTACCATTCTCCATATTCTGTGAAAATCATCTTTTTAAAATGCAATCTGGTTATGTAACTTTCCATCCTAATGTCTTTAAAGGCATCTTCCATAAGATGAAACCTGATTTCCTTATCCTGGCATAGAAGACCCTCCATTAGTTGGCCCCTGGTAACCTGTGTAGGTTTTTCTTGCTAATTACCCTCTGGAGTGCTATCTAGAACCATGTTAAACTTCTTGAAGTTCTTTTTCTCCCTCACTCTCCTTTCCTTCCCAACTTATTTTTCTCTTTATGTATGTCTCCATGTCACTCCCCTACACTCTGTTCTTTCTGTACATTCACATTTAACATTCTACATCAGGAACAACCCTTTCCCAACTAACCTGTACCTGATCGACTTATAATAGTTCTTTGCAGCTCAGATTAAATACTGTCTTCTCTTTGGAGCCTTATTTGTCTTTTAGGGGGTTTATTAGGCCCAGCTTGAATTCATTAAATTGAAGAAAGGAAAATAAAGGTCCCTAAATAAAGCATAAAGTACATAGCAAACATAAAGTAATAAAATACAGATCATTATTTACCTTTGGGAAAATAGGAGTCATCATATTGAAATACACCAAAAACAAAAACCAAAACCAAGTGTGGGATAAACATTATAAATCTATCATGGGCCAGGGTCTGTGGTACATGCATTAGTATTCATATTCTATATTATTATATTTAATTTACTATCATGTCTTGGCTATATGGGTTATTAACATACCTGTAAACTATAACTAAAGAAACTACACTTCATAAGTTGAAGGTATATATGTTTGTCCCTGGCTAACACACAGCAAGGAAACATTTGCTGAAGAACAAAATTGCATTTTATCTGCATAGTGCAGTTGTCCTTAGAATTTCCTTCTAGTACTAAAATATAATGAACAATAAGCACCAAGACTGTTCCAGGTATTGTTTTCTATACAATGCCTTTTAAAGGGTGAGTTTTTAGCTCCAATTCAAAAAAGTGAAACCAAAGAAGACACTGTTATAGGGAGAAATAAAATATTTTTAAGTACATATACATATACACAGAGAAACTTGATAGAAGTAATATTTATTTGCTTTAAGTTTCTTTCATTAAGCTATCTAGTTTAAGGAATCTTTTTTATAAAATGGGTATTGTGGGAAAAATAACTGAGTTAAATTAAAAATGTATGCATTTGATCACCGAGACTGAATAATACTCCAGGCAGTATTAGACTCAATGGGATAATCCCAGGTCATTTACAAATATTGAGTATCTGCAAGTGTTGAGTTCAGCCGCAATGTTTTAAAATGTTTTTCCAGAATGCTTTAGGGCTCTGTAGGGTTTCCCCACTGACAGTGGTTGTGTCCTCAGAAAATGCAAATTAATTACCTCAAGCAAACATAATTAAGAAAGGGAACGTATTCCAAAAACATCACAGAATACTTCCCACATACAAAAAGAAAAATAACTTGTAAATTATGTTTTTGCATGATTTATTACTACTGAATACAACTTGTGCAGATAACAAGAATGGACAATATTAATTATTACTGATAAACAGAGTTAAGATCAAATCGTGCTATGAAGACTTTCAACAAATTCATTTAGAATCCATTAAAGTACTGTTTTAAAATATTAAAGAAATACAATATATATTTGGGTTTGTACAAAGCTCCATGCATATATATGGTTAAACAATTTATCAATTTACAGTGTATTCCTGTGTGCAGGAGGCTTTGCTGAGAGTTTGTCAATGACTTAACTGGAAAGTAGAATAAAATAGGTCATAGGTAAAAATTCATGTCCTTAAGGAACTTAACAAATATTTTCATTTTTTAAAAAATTATGGTATTTTGTTTTATTTTGCATTTATCTGATTAGCAGTGAATTTGACATCTTTTCATATTTTTATTGACCATTGGTATTTCATCTTCAGGGAGATATTTGTGCTGATTTTGCCTGTTTTCTTTTTTTTTGACACAGTCATTTGTCTTTTTCTAACAGATTTGCGTAACCTCTTTATGAGTATTAACACTTTATTTTATTAATTTTTTCTTTCTTTTTCTTTTTTTCCTTTTAATTGAATTTTTGGGGGGTGACACGGGTTAACAAAATCACATAGGTACCAGTTGCACAGTTCCAGAACACATCATCTGTACACTGTATTGTGTGTTCACCACCCCGAGTCAAGTCTCCGTCCATCACCATTTATCCACTCTTTACCCTCTTCTACCTCCTCCCACGTTCCTTTCCCTCTGGTAATCATGCTGTTTTCTGTCTACGAGATTTTTTTTTTAGCTTAATCCCTTCACCCTCTCAACAAGTCCTTCTTACTCCCTCTCCTCTCACAGCTGTCGGTCTGTCCTCTGTATACAAGAGTCTGTTTTTGTTTCTTGTGTTAAGAATTTTTTATTCATTAGATTCCATATATAAGTTAAACATATGATATTTGTATTTTTGTAAGTGTCTTGTTTCACTTAGCATAATATTCTCCAGGCTCATCCATGCTATCCCAAAGGGTAAGATTTTCTTCTTTTTTTATGGCCGAGTAGTATTCCATTGTGTAAATGTACCATTGTTTTTTATATACTCATCTACTGATGGGCACATGGGCTGCTTCCAATCTCATCTATTGTAAATAATGCTGTAATGAACATAGGGTTGCATATATTTTTTCACATTAGTATTTTGAGTTTCTTCAGATATATTCTCAGAAGAAGAAGTGCTGGGTCATAAGGCAGTTCCATGTTTAATTTTTTGAAAATCTTGATAGTGCTTATTTTGAATCTTCACTGCTCACTTTTATTAATACAATTGTTTCCAAGCTTGCATATAAATGTGCCATATTCCTAAATTGCATAGTGATCATGAATTTCAGCGAAGCAGAAAATAATCCATATAAAAGAAACTCTTTCCTATCCTTAATTCCCTCACTTTTAAAAGAGAACTTTATTTACTTAAAGGCAAGAGACTTTAAAGTTGATTTTACTTCTCACTTTAATATCTACCTAATATCATTCATTTATTCAAAACAACTGAATAAGTTTCTATTATGTACTGGACAATACAAAAGATAGAATATTGGATATTAAATGATGAGCCAAAATATACCAGAACTAATGATAAATTAATTAGAAAAATATAGTTATTTGCCAATATAAATATTCAATTTGCCAATTATAAAATATATATAATTTTATTAATGATCTTAAAATGTCTATTAGGTAAGGCAAAGATTTATAGGTTAAACCACCAACTTGATTTTGAATTTCATTGTAGCAGAACTTCTCTCAAAGGTAAAGGAGAAGTACATGATATGATGATGGAAAAAGTCGTATAAATCTATGAGTTAAAATAAAATGCAAAATGCACTGATATCTGCTATCTAATTCTATGTATACTTTTTTCTCGTCAGCTGGAAGTAGGGAATGTTAAATTATAAAACATTACAAACTGTCTAAATAATAATGTTAACAAAATTTGCCCTATTTTATTATTTGAAAAATAATCTATTATAAATTTCAAGTTAGGCCAGCTTTAAATCACATGAAATGAGAGGCGAAGAAGACTTATCGGATAACCTTGTCAATTTCTCTGCCATGGAATATTTCCCCATTGTTATAAATTACAAAGACTTCATCAAATCCAGTTGTAAAGACTCCAATGAAAGGTCTAAGACACAGCAGCCTAACAGACTTAGCATTAGGAAATTAGGTTATATGTTAGCTGCAGAAGGGGGAAAGTGCCCGCATCTCTGAAAGCGCTCACAGCAGTTCTCAGAACTGCGGCCATGCATGGTATCATTCCTGGAATACTGGCCAGAGACTGTGGCACTTCCTGGATTAAAAGAACCAACCAGTTTACCAGAATTTGTGATCCCTTCATAAGATACGAAGCTGTGCTTCTTTCAGGCAAGATATAAAGCCTTCCAGTAACTGCCTGCCTTAATATTCAAAGATTTATTGAAGTTAAAAAAAAGGGCCGAATGTCTTGGTCCTCTAACATTTAAAAAATATATGGTATGTGAAATAATTATTCATGCAACAACAACTAATAAGGAGCAAACTTGGAATTTGAACCCAAGTTTCAAGTTTTGAATTTAGACTTTTAAACATTACACCTGGAAAATATCCAAAGGGTTATTTTATGAGGTGGATATTGTCATAACAGTGCTTTACTTCTAACATATCCTTTGTATTAAATTGGTATTTACAAATTTATAAGATGTACTTCCTAGAATTGACTCTCAAAAGGCCACCAGTATGTATGTGTGTACACACACACACACACACATTTGCATATTGATGTAAATAAATGAATATAATATTTGCACATTAACCTACACAAACAAGGAACGGAGATTCTGTGTCCTTGATAAGTGCTACCAATAGATCCTGATAAGTTGTGGCTTGACTTAGGTATCATTAAAT
This sequence comes from Micronycteris hirsuta, assembly GCA_004026765.1. Classification (NCBI taxonomy): domain Eukaryota; kingdom Metazoa; phylum Chordata; class Mammalia; order Chiroptera; family Phyllostomidae; genus Micronycteris; species Micronycteris hirsuta. Next base: position 88,416 of record PVJI01002067.1, read on the forward strand.
TTTTGAATATCACTCTGAATCTCATTGCTGATAACAAATGCTCAGGTGTTGGAATAGGTCATCAATAAGACTTGACAGCTGACCTGAGAGCTGGAGGCTGGTAACTAGATGCTCCTCACTCTCTTTCCTGTGCCTGCCTTCCTTTTGCCGTCCCTATTCCCAGAAGCTGCTCCAAGAATACATCCTTGAGATAGAAAAGTGATGCTGAGACTAAATGAGCTGGGAATGTGACAGAACCCAGTTAAGGTATCCTGAGTACATGGGTGAATCCAGGTAGGGCCTCATTGTAAAAATGTTGAGATTGGGGTCAGAGAGTGGAAATCTACTTATCCTACAGTCACCCAAGATAAGCCTCATAGGAAATTGGGGTGTTCTGGCTATTTTTTGTTCTTTTCCTGCCCTTCCTATATGGGGGCAAATTTCAGATTATCCTGGGAAACTCCTAAGGAGTTTGAGAAGCAACACCAGGTCAATGAAATTAAATCTTCTCTATCTGTGATATGTGATTTTAATGGAGCTTTCCAGTTTATTCTTTAAAGTTTTTCAAATAAAGAAAAAGACTATTCTATTTGTGAATTTATTTGATTATTCTCTCTCTTTTTTATTTTTTTACTGAGTAGTAGTTCATGCAGAGAAAATGAAGCTTCCTCATGTCTCACATACTGCTTAAGTTTGCAGCTGGTCTGGAGGACAAATGATGAAAACTCACTATTAATAAAACTTAGCAGAATGTCTAACTCTCAGATTTAATTAGAAAATTCAGTCTTAAGAAACATAAGAGTAAAAATATAAAAAAAATACAAGAATATAGAAGAAAATTTGTCTTAACTATTGTACAGAAGAGTGGCTCACCAGAGATAATCCACTACTGAAACAAGGGCATTCTAAAATTGAGGAGAGACATAATTTGGGTTTATTAGTCAAAACTTGGGTTTTAAATGAAGAATTTCACATTTGACTGTTAAAACCAAATTATATGAGATAAAATAAGGAGAGAAAAAACATTGGCTCACTAACAAAAGTTTCAGGGTTAGATTTGACTACTTGTATGGTTGAATAGAAAGGCTCATATATTACTGGGAAGAATTTAGGATCTAGTCTCCTTTTTTTCTATAACACTCTCTTATGTTTTCCTCTGGTTTGACTTCATTCTCAGACATTACATAGTGGATCCTGGCAGCTCCAGGCTTTTATCCTCACTTCTACAACCAAAGAAAAGAGAACTATCTTCCTCCAATTTTTCCAGGATTACATACACTTTAAAGGTAGCATCATACTTATGACTCAGATTTGCCTAGGTTTAGACATCAAATCTTACCTTTGCATGGATTTAGCATCAGAATCTCTGAAGTTCCTTAAAATCATCTGTGAAAAGGATAGTACTGGTCTCTACCACTTAGGATTTTTGAAGGATGGTTTAATCTATTTAAAGATTAGTCTGACATTTTAAAATTAGCTATGAATATTTTTATAAATAAATCTTTACAATCATGGGCCTAAACCATTGTAGCTAGGGTGATGGAATATTCTAATCAGATTAGGTTAGGATAACCCAAGTAAATTCTGAAGAAAATGAGATAAGATAATTCCCATCCAAATCTATATTGTATGAAGGTGTGTTTTCCCCCCCAAAAAGGAAGGTGGCTATTATCAGGATAAAGGCAATGGGTATTATATGAGCAAAAATGTCTACGTGAAAGCATAAGGTGAAAAAGCACATGTAAAATGATGTAAATTTTAATTACTGGGCTGCATTCATTCTTAGAAAAAATGATTACAAATTTGTATTTTCATATTTATTTAGAAACTTTGCAGGCTAGAAGGGATTGACAAGAAATATTCAAAGACATGAAAAGCAGGGACCTATAGCCAAGGTTGCTCTACCTAGCAAAGCTACCATTTAGAATCAAAGGGCAGATAAAGAGCTTCTCAACAAGAAAAAACTAAGAGTTCATCATCAGCAAACTATTATTATATGAAACATTAAAGGGACTTATTTAAGGAAAAGATCAAATTTATGAATAATAAAATGGCAAAAAAAAATCTATCAACATTTGAATCCAAAACAAACAAACAAAGCTAACAAGAAGAACAGAGACAGAATTATGGATTCTGAGCAGAGAGTGTTTTGATGGTTGCCAGATGGGAGTGGGGGTGTATGAGAATAGGTGAAGAGGTAAGGGGATTAAGAAGTACAAATAGGTAGTTACAGAATAGCCATGGGGATGCAAAGTGCAGTATAGGAAATGTAGTTGCTAAAAAACTTATATGCATGACCTGCAGACAAGAATAATGAGGTGTGGATTGCCTGAGAGAATTGAGGGTATTGGGTGGAGGGGGGGAAAAGAGGAAAAGTTGGGACAACTGTAATAACATGATCAATAAAATATAATTAAATAAGAAAAATACATAAAAACTACAATGTTTGAAAAAATACATCACTTGTTATTAATGGAAGATTACACATGGCAAAATATTAATTTAAAATAGAGAACAATAGAAATTTAAATTTAAAATAGAAAACAATATAAATTGTTCAAAATGAAACACAGAGAACAAGAAACAAAAACAATAATAGAGCATTAGTTAGTTATGGGACATCATCTTATGGTTCAATATGTGGGTCATTGTTGTCTCCTATGGCATGGGGTTAGCATACAGTATTTAAAGACATAGTCCTGGATGGTATAGCTCAGTGGATTGAGCACGGGCTGTAGACCAAAAGGTCACTGGTTCAATTCCCAGTCAGGGCACATGCCTGGGTTGCAGGCCAGGTCCCAAGTGGGGGCCATGTAAAAGGCAACCACACATTGATACTTCTATCCGTCCCTTTTCCCCTCCCTTCCCCTCTCTCTAAAAATAAATAAAATCTTTAAGAAAAAGAAATTATGACATAAAATGTTACAAACTTGAATGAAACTGTAAACACAAACATTCAAATATACTCTCAAATATAAGTAACATAAAAGAAACAACAAAAGGCACTTCGGAATCAAAATGTTCAAGGCCAGTGATAAATAGAAAATTTTAAAAGCAGTCATAGATTAATTTTACCACAATAAAGAAAGAGACAGAGAGAGCAAGAGAGAGAGAGAGAGAGAGAGAGAGAGAGAGAGCAACCAGAGAAAAAGGACATGCATACAGAAAATACAATATAATAAAATCACCAGATTTATTGGTGGAAACAATGAAATCAAGGTGACGGTGGATCACTATTTGTAAAGTAGTGAAAGAGGAAATAAAGCTGCCAACTTAGAAATCTATATACAGCAAAATACCTTTCTTAAAGGCAAAATAAAGATGTTCTCAAACATACAGAGGCTGAAAGAATGGCCATCTATATTGTAAAAACTGTTGTGAAACCGTCTTGCAGAAGGTAAATGACAGTAGTCAGAAATTTGAATCTTCAGAAAAATGAAGAGCACCATAAATGATAACTACAAGGGTTATATATAACTTTTTAAAAATGTTATTTAAAACTTTTTTAAAGTTAATTATTGCAATGACAATAATTATAATATGTAAGGAATTTATACTATATATAAAAGTAAAATATATGACAATCAATATCATAAATCTGAGAGGGAAGTACACCATTGTGTACTTATACTACCCTGTTGTATACTTATACTACATATGAAGTGGTACAATATAAGTTAAAGGTTCATCTGTAATAAGTTAAAAAGCAATGTATGAATACTAAATTATCCACTAAATTAATCAAATAATTATCACCATAAATGATATAAAAGTATCAGTTTCATCAAGAGAACATAACAGCAATCATTGAAGTACCTAATAGCAGAGATTTAAAATACATGAAGCAACAGATAAATTCACAATTTTAGTCAGGGATTTTAGTGTCACTCTCTCAATAATTAGTAGACTGAATGGACAGAAGACCTACAAGAGTACAGGAAACTTGAACAAAACTATACACCTACTTGAACTTTTTGATACTTACGAATCTACAAACCAGCAGCATTCTTCTCAAATGTAAGATAGGCAGGATATTGACATTTACCAGATAGGGAATTATAAAACAGCATACAACATAAATTTATAATGTATTAAGTAGTATAACTATCTTCTCTGACCACATGAAATGAAGTTAGAAATCAATAACCTAAATAAAATCTCTAGAAAAATTCCCTAATACTTGGAAACTGAATAATACACTTTAAATCATCCATTGATCAAAGAAGAAATTAAAAGTTAGTATAAAAAGCATTTGAACATAATAAAAATTTAAAAAAGTAAAAATTACACCAGAATGGAACCCATTAATTTTAACAAAAACTTTAGCACTGAACACCTGTAATAAAAAGGAAGGTCTAAAACCAATGAGTTCAACTTCCACCTTTGTATACATACAAAAAAAAAAAATACACAAAAAAATTAAACACATCATTTTAGAGGGAAATAATAGAGAAGCAAAAATCAATACAATAGAATATAGAAAAAAGAGAATACCAATAAAATGAAAAAAATGCTTTGAAAACATAAAATTGACAAAACTCTAGCTAGTCTGAGCAAAAAGAAAAGAGAGAAGATACAAGCTTTCAGTATTATGAATTAGGAAAAATGACATCACTATACATTCTACAGATAGTAAAATAATAGTTTTTCATAAAGTTTATGAAAAACTTTACATCAATAAATTTGACAACTCAGATAAAAAAGTACAAATTCCTTGAAAAACACAAAATTACTGACTTCAGAAAACATAGGTAGTTGAATACTCCTATATGAATGAAAAATTATAAATTTAATTAAAATATTTCCATAAAGAAAGTTCCATGCTAAAGTGGCTACATTGATAAATCCTCCTAGATAATTACTTTTAAAAATACCAATTTACGGAATAATTAAAAAAGAGAAATTACTTCCAGCTAATTCTATGAGGTTTTTATTCCCTTATTTAAAACCAAAGACATTACAAAAAATGAAAAATATATATCTTTCTTAAACATAAATGCAAAAATTGTGACCAAAATTTAATAAATTGAATCCAACAATATATTAAAAGTATAGCATCATGACCAAGCTGCTGGTGTTTGTTTCAATAATGCAGGGTTGGTTTAATATTGAATATCAATCAACAAAATTATTCATGTTAACACAGTACATCATCTCAATAGGAGAAAAATCGTTTGACAAAAATGTAACATCAATTACTGATAAAAACTCCCAGAAAACTAGGAAGAGAAAAGAGATTTTTCAACCTGATAATGGACATCTGTACACAACACTACAGGTAGCATACTTAATGGTGAATGACTGAACGTTTGCACTAAGAGTGGTAACAAGACGAGATAATGATCTGCTCTCATTGCTTTACTCAACACAGTACTTGAAACTCTGGTCACTGTTCTTAGGCAAGAAAAAGAATTAGATAACAACTGGATTGAAAAGGAAGAAGTGATTTGATTATGACATGGTTGTTTACATGGAAAATCCAATGGAACTCACCAAAAAGATATAGAATTAGGGAGTTTAACAATATTAAAAAACATGACATTTATATGTCTATACTAGCAACTAACAATAGAAAATTTGGTAGTTCCAGCCTAGAGAGAAGTATGGGCAGAAAAGCTTTGCTTCCTCACACAAACAAAGAAGGATAACAACTAATTTAAAAACAAAGAACCACCAGAACTGTCAGAAAATCCTTTGCATGGAAATCCTACAACCAAGGAGTTAAAGAAGCATTCATGCAAACTGGTAGAGGGGCAGAGACAGGCAGCCTGGGTGGAGAGACCCAGCAAGGTGGCAAACCATGTGGACAATTCCACATTTGGGGGCAGATAAGCCAGGAGGAACAAAGAGGGAATGAGACAGACTGGGAAACCCAGGGTTTCAGCATGGGAAACTAAAGACTCAGAACCCCTCACTGGAAAAAAATCTGTGGGGTTTGTGGTGGTGGGAGAAACTCCCAGCCTCATGGGGAAGTTCATTGAAGAGACCCACAGGGTCCTAAAACATACAAAAACCCTCACACCTGCTAATCAGCACCTGAAAGGGCACAGCCTACTTATGGGAAATGAGGAAAGTGACAGAAAGTGGGATGAGAGTGGAGCAAGCAGCATTGTTCTTTCTCTGACCCCTCCCCCACAGACAGCACCACAAGGCAATGGAGTGAGTTACCCTGCCCAGGCAAGCACTTAAGACTCCTCCCCTTACAACATAACAGGTACACCCAGACAAAGAAATCTGGCCAAATGAAAGAACGAATCAAAACTTCAGAAAAAGAACTAAGTGATAAGGATATAGGCAACCTCTCTAAATCAGAGTTCAAAATACTGGTAAGCAGAGACTCACAGAACTGATTGAGCTTGGTTGTCAAATGAAGGAAGAAACGAAGGCTATACAAAGTGAAGTAAAGGAAAATATGCAGGGAACTCACAGGGAAGGAAACTGGAACTCAAATCAACAATTTGGAACAAAAGGAAGAAATAAGCATCCAACCGGAACAGAATAAAGAAACAAGAATGCAAAAAAATGAGGAGAGGCTTAGGAACCTCAGGGACAACTTTAAATGTTCCAACATTCGAATCATAGGGGTACTGGAAGGAGAAGAGGAAGAGCAAGATATTGAAAATTTATTTGAACAAATAATGAAGAAAAACTTCCCCAATCTAGCAAAGGAAACAGACTTTCAGGAAGTCCAGTAAGCTCAGAGAGTCCCAAAGAAGCTGGAACCAAGGAAGCACACATCAAGACACATCATAATTAAGTTACCCAAGATTAAAGATAAGGAGAGGATCTTTTTTATTTTTATAGATTTTCTTTTATTTTTTAGAGAGGGGAAGGGAGAGAGAAAGAGAGGGAGGGAAACATTAATGTGTGGTTGCCTCTCACATGCCCTCCACTGGGAACCTGGCCGGCAACACAGGCATGGACCCTAGACTGGGAATTGAACTGGTGACTCTTTGATATGCAGGCTGGCACTCAACCAAGAGCCATACTAACAATGGCTTCTATTTATTTATTTATTTATTTATTTATTTATTTATTTATTTATTTAAAAAAGTTTTCTAGGAGAGAATTTGAAAAGCAGCAACAGAAAAGGAGAGAGTTACCTACAAAGTAGTTCCCATAAGACTATTCCCTGATTTCTCAAAAGAAATGTTACAGGTAAGGAGGTTACTTTCTTTACTGGAAAGAAGTATTCAAAGTCATGAAAGGCAAGGACCTACACCCAAGATTACACTATGCAGCAAAGCTATCATTTAGAATGGAAGGACGGATAAAGTGCTTCCCAGATAAAGTAAAGTTAAAGGAGTTCATCATTACCAAGCCCTTATTATATGGAATGTTAAAGGGACTTATCTAAGAAATAGAAGATCAAAAACTATGAACAGTAAAAATGAGAACAAACTCACAACTATCAACAACTGAACCTAAAAAGCAAAAACTAAGCAAATAACTAGGCACAGAATCACAGAAATGGAGATCACAAGGAGGGTTGTCAGTGGGGAGGGGGAAAGGGAAAATGGAGAGAGGAGGTACAGGGAATAAGGAGCATAAATTGTAGGCACAAATAGGCAGGGGGAGGTTACGAATAGTATAGGAAATGGAGAAGCCAAGAACATATATGTATGACCCATGGACATGAACTAATGGTGAGGGGAATTGGTGGAGGTTGGGTGGCACAGTGCAGGGAGGAGGGGGCTAAAGGGGAGAAAAAATTGGGACAACTATAATAGCATAATCAATAAAATATATTTTAAAAAAGAAAATTTATTTTGTATTTTAGTTTTTTAATGTTCTCATTCAAGGATATGTTCATTGATTTTTAGAAAGAGGGGATGGGAGACAGAGGGAGAAATATCGATGTGAGAAACATCGACTGTTGCCTCCCATACATGATTCAAACCTACAACTAAGTATGTATCTTGACCAGGAATTGAACCAGTGACATTTTTTGGTGTGTGAGATGACATTCCAGACAACTGAACCACATCAGCCATGGCTAACAATAAAAAAATGAAATTAAAAAGCAATGTTATTAAAAATGACAACAAAAAAAATAATAAAAATAAAAAAAAGCAATGTTATTAACAATGGCATAAAAATATGAAATGATTGTGTGAAATATGTGAAAAATCCATACATGCTAATAAAAAATATTGTAAAGAGACATTAAAGAATAAATGAGGGGCCCTGGCTAGTGGACTGAGCACTGGCCTGCAAACCAAAGAGTGCCCAGTTCGATTCCCAATTCCTAGTCAGGGCACATGCCTGGGTTGCGGGCTAGGTTCCTAGTAGAGCTCACGCTACAGGCAACCATACATTGATATTTCTCTCCCTATTTTTCTCCCTTCTTTCCCCTCTAAAAATAAATAAATGAAAAGCCTTTAAAAATTGATATGAGAGGTATGTCTTGTTTATGTGTTAAAATACATGATATTGGCTAGGTGTTAGTTCTCCCTAAATTAATCAATTTAATTCAGTTAGGTCACAACATGTTTTCTGTAGAAACTGGAAAGCTGATTATAAAATTCACATGGAAATTTGAAAAACCTAGCATATTCAAAACAACTTTGAAAGAAGAACAAAAATGAAGGGCTAGTAGTAACTGATTTTAAGATTAGTACTAAAGTAATCAACATAGTATGGTGTTGGTGTAAAGATTGTTAAATAGATTAGTAGAACAGATTAAAGACTTAAGAAATAAACTTACATATATATAAACAACTGATTTTTGACAGATCTATAAAGTCAAGAATAGCTCTCAACAAATGGTGGAAAACTTGGATACAAACAAAAAATTATTTTGAATCTATACTAACTTTGAGAATGTTCTCTGTAATGTAACTAGAGAGAATGACTACTTTTTACTCACTAGGAAAGAAAGGTTAGAAAAGGAAAGAAAAATTACAGTATGCATAAAGAGTTTAAAAATGAATGTATTTCTTAAGCTTACCTCAAAAATAAATTGGCCTTTTATAATATCTTTAATTTTAGACAGAATTTTAGAAAATTCATTGATTATTTTTTTATATTTAATTGAGCAGAAGCATATGGAAATCTGTATATAGAAAATTGGGCATTTAAATCCTTTCTTTTTCATAATAAAATAATTTACTGTTCAGTGCATTGGTTGGATGCTGGTTTCAGTATGTGTACAAATACACCAACAACAGGCTTATAAATGTTGTAGTGTGTAATACTACACAAAATACTGGTTTTATAAAATGCAGCTTTGATTTCCTAAAAGGCATTGGTTATAAAGCATCAAAGATCTGGCATATTATAACAAAAATCTAGTTTTAGAATACCCTAATTATCTTCCATATTTCTTTAACTGCTTTGTCCTATTTCACATTTGAGATGTAAAAGAATCTTGACGTTTTCTCACTAGATGCTGTCTCATTACAGGCCTCTGAATGTTGAGAAGCTGCTGTGTTGACAGCTGTTCTAGACTCACAGGCAAAATAGTAATTGTTGAACTGATTCTAACAGTTTTACCATTTTTGCAAATATTGGCTTCAGTTTTATCTTTGAACTACTTTAGTCACTTTCACAGAGGTATAGATAGAATAACTGGTGGGAATAAAATAACTCATGAATTGAAAGCACTGTCTTTAATAACAACTGTATCTTATATTTTATAGTGCTAATAGTATAAAAAGTTGTCTTTACAAATATTATTAAGATGTTGAATGGGGATTTCCTATTATATTAGAATGCAATTAAGGCCCAGAGTAGAAAACTATGGAGCTTCATGTAAGTTGTATGATTTGAATATTTCATTAGACCAGATTAAGTTTTAATAACTGAAAGAGACCAGAAAAATTGTGGCATCTGTCTACAGTGTTAAGAGACAGGAAAAGTAGACATCAAAATGGAGCATGATTGAAAGCAGCGATGAGAAAAAAAAATAAAATATTTTCATTATTAATATCCCACTTAGTTGTCATCACTGAACGAGACCTGTCCATTTTCTCATTTCATCTTTAAACTTACCCCATGACATGGTCAAGAAAGGGAATAATAGTAGTGTTTTAGAGGTGAAAGTGAGAATAGTCAATTTTAAAATACTCCCATTTCTTCTCCTATATTTCCCCTATAAAGAAATTGATAAGCAAAGGTCAGTTAGTGACTGACAAAGCCAAAAACAGAATCTAGCCAAAACTTTGTCCGTGTTACACCTGAAGTCTCCACGGATATGAGTGAGAGGAATGATGATAGATAGTCTAATTCCTTACTTCCAGACATTAACTAGGCCTGTCTTGCATATTTGCATAGCTGGACTCTTCCTGTTATACAGGGTGGGCAAACGTAGGTTTACCGTTGTGAGTACATAAAACAGTTTATTCTTATATTGTTATTTATTAACTATGGTATTATTTATTGTCTTTCACATTTTGCTACTAGTATTTCATACCCTTGCTCATGATTTATCTTTTAGGTAACGATTGCTGGTAATTTAACCCACATGCTTTTGTATGAAGATAACGGTGCTGTGTGTGACCTTCAGAGAAGCTTTCCTGGGCATTGAGTCACCTTTTCCTGTAGTCATCATCCCATCGTCCCCTCACTGTTTGATTGTCTTCCTAATACACCACCCTCTGAAACTATCTTTTTTATTTATGTGACTGTTTGTTGATTTTTTTACATAATATTCCATGAAGACAGGGATTTGTTCAAACTTGTATACTGACAAATTCTTAGTATCTTGAACAGTGCATGGAACACAGTGTTTATGAAACATAGTTTCTAAGAAAGTGCCTCAGGCTTAATGCCATCTCCTTCTCTTTTCTCTGATCAGAGCTGCCTTTTCCCACTTGATACACGGGGTTGAATAAACCACTGCAGCAGAAAATTCTACTCCCAACCTCTTGACCTGTATGTATCTCTTCCAATCTTTCTACATTGTCTCCTGTGTCCCCACAACAAAGGGGGCATCAAAATTTATCTATCCGTGCCAGGTTCCCTAATTTATTTCCCAAAGGAGGCATCTAAAACTCAGATAAGTAAAATGACTTGGCTTGGGGTTGAATAGTTAGTAATTATAGGAGCTTTAACCAGAACAGGGTCTTTTGCCCTCTCTTTACTTAGGATAAATAGTACTAGTCCTCTATGAGTAGGAAAAATAGTACTATGAAGGATAAATAGTACTAGTCCTCTATGAGTAGGAAATAATCCTCTAGAGAAGAGATTGAGGGTTTTATATTACTCCCTATTGCACAGGTCTCCATTCGGAATCATGCTAAAGGGACATTTTGATCTCTCTGGTATCATTTTCATGGAGGAGAAATGAAAAAAGCAAATTCAACTCTATGTTCTGGTTAATAAACAGTATTTTAGATTTGTCCATAAATATTTAGATGAAAGATTTAATCTTAGGTTTTAGATAAGTAAATCAAGACTCAAAATATTTAAGACTCAAAATATTACACACTGGTAATAAGAGTCAGGATTCAAACCCACTATTGTTGGAGTATAAAAAATAAAGACTCATAGATATGAAAGGAAATTGAAACATAATCCATAAAAGTTTACTCTTGTAAACTTGGATTTAATACAAATGAACATAATTTATCCTCAATGACAATATTTTATAGCATGTCTCACCATTCTCCTCATTATATATTTTTATTATCAGAAAGTTCTACTTCACATCTAAATTAAATCTCTGGTTACTGTTAAAATCTACTTCTCACTTCAATGAGTAACAGCTGGTCACATAATCATACACTTCATGACCCTTCATATGTTTGAAGATCATCATTAAGTCACCCTTCAGCCTTCTATGATGCGACAGGCCCTATAAAAGTACCATCAGGCACAAAAATATTTAGAAGCGCCACAAGGCACCATCATTAAATTCGCCATCTGGTATGACTGGGAATGTCAGCAAAGAGAGTGTATATTGATGGGCATACTACTGCTTACGCCTTGTATCAGGTCAGCAATGCTAATTATAATCACATCTTCATTGTAGGATTTTACAGCTTAAATGGATAAATGAACACACACTCAATTAAGTAACTACAGACTAAATGGAAAATGGTTCTTAGGCTAACATTTCCAAAAGCTATTAGTGCTTTTTTTTTGTTGACTAATAATGTCCAAAATCACTGAATGCTGAGCAAGGAGACAAATTGGCTCTGCCTCCAAAGAGAATCTAAGCTATTTTCTAACTTGCAATATACAAGTGATTTCTTCATTAAACTGTCAAAAAAGTTAGAAATATAACTTTCCCTTTTCCTTTTGGAGGTTCACTGTGGCTATTATTTTCAGATATACAACATTAGATTTATATAAAGTAAAGATGCTAATAATGCCCTTCAACCTCTATTAATATATTCCAGAATACTTGTAACTAATATTATGTTATATGTCAATTAAACCTCAACAGAAAATAAATAAAACTAAAAGCAATTAAAATAGTTATTATAAGTGACTACAATAAATAAGTGAATAAAAACTTTGAAAGTAGATCTTTCTTTTCTTTAGCATACCTTCAGCTTTAAGTTCTACAAGTGTTGAGAAGTGAAACTTTACTGTATAAAATGTGCTTATCAGCAAAAAGTTTCTCATCACAGAAATGATTCAGCTATACTTCCTAAGACATTTAGATTATAGTGTATATACTATTATAATAAACTATATTTTAGATGCTTAAATATCCATGGAATAAATATAATGGTGTTGTTTTGCTAACATGCCTAGCATAAAATATTGGTTTTCTTTAAAAAAATTTAAATTATTATTTTGTTATTTTGGTGTTGGAATTTAGATTCCATGATGCACAAAATATGCAATCTATGAGGTTTTATTGTCATTTTATCTCACTAGTTTACTCCTAGAACCTGTTACCCTTTGTATTCCTTTCTATTCTCCCTTGACTTATACATTCTCCTTCCACAATGGCCTTCACAGGATTTTCTTTTTCTTTCATTTTTTCTTTAAAGATTTTATTTATTTTAGACAGAAGGGAAAGGGGGGAGAAAAAGAGGGAAAGAAACATCAATGTGTGGTTGCCTCTTGCATGCTCCCCACTAGGGACCTGGCCTTCAACCCAGGCACGTGTCCTGCCTAGGAATCGAACTAGCGACTCCTTGCTCCGCAGGGCCGCACTCAATCTACTGAGCCACACTAGCCAGGATGGATTTTCTTATGTTCACATTATTTCACATTTCTTTATTATTTCACTATGCATGGGGAGGAGTCTGTTTTTCTTAAATATAACGAAAGCACATTAACTGCAAATAACTGAATAAGCATTTTTTAAAAATCCTCATCCAAGGGTATGTTTATTAATTTTGGAGAAAGAGAAAGGGAGAGAGACAGAGAGAAACACTGATGTGTGAGAGAAGAATCAATCCACTACCCCCATACGTGCCGTGACCCTAATCAGAGATTGAACTCGTGACCTAGACGTATGCCCTGACCAAGAATCAAACCTCTGAGCCACTCGACCAGGGCTGAACAAATATTTTTTAGTGCAAACCAAATGTTTCCATGTTACAGGTTTTAGTATTTATAAAAGACAAGCAGCAATTTTTTTAGTTTCTTCACTAAAATTTAAAAAATATACAGCCATAAGTAAAGTTACTCAAAAATGTATTGCAGAATACTGTATAGATGTTGTTTCTTACTTCACAAACATATAGGGGAGGTGATTAAGCACGTGGGAAATATATCTTGTCTTGAAGGATACACAATAACTAGAGAGAGCAGAGGACATAAACTCACATATATGGTAATGTGTAGACAAAACAAATGTGTGTATATATTTGTGATTTTTCTATTTTCTCCCATTATCTTGGCAGCAGTATGGTAATGATACCACAAAGATACTTTGCTCATAAACAGTGTTTCAGCTATAACACTCCAATTTTCTGCCTATTATGCATTTTAAAGGTATTAGAATTACACCATTTGTTTGAAGTATAAAAACAAAAGTAAAAATAAGGGCTGTACTAGTTTTTCTCCATTGCCTGGCCTCTACTCCCACCACCTATTTGGGCTCTGCCTTTTGCCCGAGGAGACGGCTCCCTGTGGACACAAACCTGAGGACCCCCCTAGCTAGCTTCAGATTGAATTCAGGCCATCAGTCACTAGTGGGAGATCAGAGGACAGAAAAAGAGATTTGAGCTTTATCTTCCTCACTCCTTTTCTCCTTTGGCTTCCATTTCTGATAGCGCTACATTCCTTCAGGGTTATAGCTCCTTTCAGGCAGCACTTCCCACATGGCTCCATGTCTCATGACATGTAGCTCTCGTAGACCTCCTTCCTCCTCTTGCCCTTTAGGTTTAGGTGTGATAATTGCTTCCTGTCGTTTTTCACTTCTTAAGCACCGTAGCATCCTTATTGGCTCCTTTACATTTTTTCACACATTTGAAAGCAGTCTCTTTATTAAATTCTTGAACCATGTGAGGTTTCTGTCAGGACCCTAACTGATTCCAATCTAAAAGATTAAAAATAATTATTTTTTGTTGTTGCTTTGTTTTATTTTTTAGATAGACAGTAGAAGCAATAGAAACACTTGCTCTATTTTATTTACTTTCAATTCTACAGTTTCATATACAAAGACTTATTCAAAAAAGTAAAATATATATTAATGAACAGATAATGTGTTTCATTAGAAATAAAATGTCCAAGGAATTTAGTGTTAGGCACTCTTGCTAATTTCAGCAAGACTTCAAGGATTTCTACTTCATTGTTTTCCATTTATTTTAAAAAATCAATTGTCACTTCTATCCATATTTGCAAATACATGTACTGAGATTCTGATCTGAGGCACCTTTTTTTAGCCTGATTTTAGAAGAGGCATTTGCTTTGCTATACCAAATAATATCAAATGGTCCTGTGGAGTTGTTATTATGAAATAATTGCTTCCCTGGCATTATCTGTTCATGGATCACCTCAGTTCTAGTAAGAGCTGTGAACTGGACCTTGCAACTTCAAGGATGTATACTCAAGGTCAATAATTGTGTATGTACTAGAACTATAATCTGGTGTCCTATGAAGTCTATCTATTTCAGGTACATAACTGATCTTTATGTCTGAGGTTCCTAAGCCTGACATTTTTAGTAATTATAAATGATTTGAGACAATCCAAAGTAGCCATGTGGATAAACATGTGGAAATGTTCTAATCAAATTATGCAGATATATCCTGGTTGTGTGGCTCACTGGATTGAATGCCAGCCTGTGAAACAAAAGGTTGCCAGGTAGATTCCCAGTCAGAGCACATGTCTGGGTTGCAGGCCAGCTCCCTAGTTGGGGGCATGTGAGAGGCAACCAACTGTTGTATTTCTCACATATCAATGTTTCTATCCTTCTCTTTCTCCTTCCCTTCCCCTCTCTCTAGAAATAAATACATGAAATCTTTAGAAAGTATATATGCACCTCTCAAGAGTCCCAGGGAAATTATCTATAGGAGTAAAAAATATCTAGTTGCTGGAAAGTAGTCCTGCTCTAGGGGAAAGGGACACATGGACAATAACCGGGGTGGGCGGGTAGAAGCAGGGGAGGGAGGTGGGAAGGGCTAGGGTGGTGGAGCGGTGGGGAGGGGTGGGAGGAAAAGGCAGAGAGCTGTATTTGAACAACAATAAAAAATGTGTTTAAAAAAGGAGGATAAAAATGTTCTAAAATTAGATTGTGATGATGGTTGCAGAAACTTGTGAATGTATTAAAAAACAGAATTGTACAGAATGAATTTGATGCTATATAAATTACATCTCAATAAAGCCTTTTTTTTAAAGCAACCTACTGAGTAAAAAAATAATTGCCAATCATATATATCATAAGGGGCAATTATCTGAAATTTATTAAGAACTCAAAACTCAATAGCTAAAAACAAATTCAATTAAAAAAATCTGATTAAACTTTTTTTTCAAAGAAGACCTATAGATGGCCGAAAGGTCCATGAAAAGAAGTCTAACATCATTAATCATCAGGGAAATGAAATCATTCCACACTTGTTAGAATAGCTAATATCAAGAAGACGAGAAAAAACCAGTGTTGGTGAGGATATGGAAAAAAGGGAACCCCTGTGAACTGTTCATGTGAATGTAAGTTGGTGCTGCCAGTATGGAGGTTTTCCAAAAAATGTTATTTCTTGGTATTTATCCAAAGAAAATAAAAACACTAATTCAAAAAGACATGCATTCTGTGATCATTACAGCATTGTTTACAGTAGCCAAGTTATGGAAACAATCAAAGTGTCCATCAACGGATAAATGGATAAGAAGAAATCAAAAATACATACATGAGGAGACCCCTCAAAAAACAGAATTACCTTCTTCTGGAGGGTGGGCCCTTTGTAGTACACGCTGTAGTACAGTAAGTGTTCCCACTACGTAAGTGTTCTAGGAACCCATCTGTATCATCAGTGTACTAGCTGGCCTTGTTGTAAGAGGCTGTGTTAAGTTTCCATGAATTTTTTTGAAGACTCAGTGCATTTCCCCTTTTCATGACGGGCAGTTTATCAGTGCGCCTGCCAGTATCATGCTGAGTTTTCAGCAGTTTTTGACTAAAAACAGTATGACCCCTGTGTCCCACCCTCCCTATTCACCCAATCTTGCCCCAAGCAGTTTTTTGTTTGTTTGTTTGTTTCCCCATAAGAAAAGAATCCTCAAAGGGAAACATTTTGCCCATGTGGAAGAGGTGAAACAAAAAATGGCAAAAACACTAAAAGGCATCGAAAATGATTAATTCAAAAACTGTTTTGAGCTGTGGAAAAATATCTGAATAGGTGTATTGCATCAAATGGAGAGTAATTTGAAGATGACTGAAGTTTAAAATTGTTAAGGATACACAATTTTTTATAAATGAATTCCATTTTGGTGGCCTCCCCTACATCTATATATGGTAATATTACTCAGCCATAAAAAAGAATAAAATCTTGTCATTTCTGACAATTCAGATGGACTTTGAGGGCATTATACTAAGTAAAATAAGTAAGATGGAGAAAGAAAAACATTGTATGATTATTTTTATATGTGTAATCTAAAACAAAACAAAGCAAACATTAATACAGAGAAGAGATTGGTAATTGCAAGAGGTGGCAGGTAGGCAACAGGAAAAATAGATGGACTGACTTTTTCTTTTTTGGGGGGGCTTTTTGTTTAAATAAATTGAATGAAAATAGATATGGCAAGACAATTGCTGGTACACACCAGACTATTATTTTTCCTCATTTTATAAAATGAAGAAACTGAGGCAGAGAGACTAAATAACTGTCTAAGGTTATATAGCTGGCATTTAGTAAAGCCAGGATTCGAACACACAGTCTGATTCTAGCATCTATGTTCTTAACCAATAAACTGTGCCATCCTATCCATTGTGGCAACCTTAGGATAGTCTGCTATAGCTTGGCAACTCAAGCCTCTAGGAGTCAGTATTCCAGTGAACAGGGTGGACACTACCTGGCCTTTCATAATTTTGTCTTAGAAGTCACCTAGTTAACTTTCTTTGTGATCTCTTGGTTGAAGTAGTGATAAGGTCACTCAGATCCAGGAATGCAGTGTCAAGTAATTGGCAGTCACACTCTGATGCCATCAGAGTACCAGCAGCAATAAGCATAATGCATGGTACTCAGAATGGTGAGTTGGTTTTCATTTGCTGGAATGATCTCATGGTTTCCTATATTGGATCCTCATCTATTAAGAAAATAGAATCTTTTCCAAAGGCATTTCTCTATTCCAACTAGTATTCTTCTAAAGCCTCCCTTAGCTCTGATAATCTTCCAAATGGCACCAGACAAGACTTAGAACCAACTCAAATTTTACTGATGTAGTTGCACCCAAATAGAAAATGTTCTGTTGCCTATATTCAAAAGGCAATGCTATGCCAAATTTCTTTAAATTCTCCTGATGTTCCTCCCCCAGGGGTATTATACAATGCCCAAGTTTAAATTTTAAACATTCAGACACTTTTGAGCAATACTCAGTGGAGAAATAAAATATTTGGTAAGGTGATGTTGGTGTGGGATTTCTGTGAGAGTGGAACCGTATGTGTGTTTTTCTCAGAGTAAATGCACATTTTTTATGCTAAGCAAATTTAGCTTAAATCTCTTGAATATGGATTCAATTTATGGGGACAATGACTATCAAAAGACTAAAGTCAAAGAATATTGGAAAAACCACTCAGTTCTCTAGTATTCTATTTTTAATAAAAATCCAAATTTGCTTTAAAAAAATAACTTTGGTGAATGTCACAATTAGACTATTTAATGGCATATCTATATGTGTCCTGAGGGAGCAATTTGATTGGCATGTGGAGAAAAACTCTAAAAGAGGAATACTTCCTTCTGTGCTGCAGTCTAAGATAGGGACTCACATACAGACGGGCAAATACGGAGTGACCAGACTAGATCATCTGTCACTCCTGTAGTTCCAAGTTTAACTCTAATTAAGTGACTGACTGTCAAGTTTGTCCTTTCTTCTCTCACCAGGGCAAAACCCAAAACAAATAACAACAATGAGAAAAAACCTGTCGGAATTGAAGAAAATATTCAGTAATTTCTAAGTCCATTTCAATGTAAAATTTTTACAGCTAGAATCACACAGAGTACAACTAAATTCCTCAGGCAATAATTTTTTAGGTAGAAGAAAAGAATGAATATTTTCATCTCAAAAATTTCTGTGGTTACTCCTGTGATTGGCAAGAGCCTTAAGTTACTTCATTAATGGACATCCCAAGTGTCTTCTTTCTACTTCTTAGATCAGTTAGTGTTAACCTTTGCCTTACATCAGTAAAATACACTTACTTATGACCCATAATTTATGCAAATAACTTTTCTGTTTTTCCATATGACTTTTATATTGTTGTATTTGCTTTGCTATCTTAGTCTATACACTCAGAACAGGCAACAGATATCTATCAAGTCATTCTGTGAATCGATAAATGTTTATGCTGGAAGCTATTTTTGGTAGTGGAGATACAGTGGTAAGAAGATATGATTCACACTGTCGAGAAATTCACAATATGTGTATCAGAAAGGATAGGCAAAGGGTTTGTTTCCAAATGATGCTATATGAAGTCTCTCAAGAATCTGTTTATCATAGTTACGTAGAACCTCACAGAGATAGACACTTCATTCAAATGAACACTTTCATAATTGCTAAGACAGAAAAAGGTAATATGGTAAATTACATATTGTCTCTAAAATCCCTGGCCTCACTGGTCAAAGCAAGTTATACACGCATATTTAACACTCTGACTTTCAGCCAACATGAAAGAGGAGATGTTTTGCTTTCTGGCATAACCAAAAGAGAACAACAAATTTAAAAACCGCAACTGCCAGAAAATCGAACTGTATGGTGGTCCAAAACCAAGGAGTTAAAGAAGAAACGTTCATCCAGGCTGCGCCACAATGCAGCAAAGTGGGTTGACCTGCCCCAGTGAAGACCTAAGGCTCTGCCCCTTAAAACATAAATTGTGTGCCAAGACAAAGAAATATGGCCCAAATGAAAGAACAGACCAAAACTCCAGAAAAATAACTAAGCTACCGGGAGATAGCCAATCTGTCAGATGCAGAGTTCAAAACACTGGTAATCAGGATACTCACAGAAATGATTGAGTATGGATGCAAAATAGAGGAAGAAGTGCAGGCTATGCAAAGTGAAATAAAGGAAAATATACAGGTAACCTACAGTGAAGGAAAAGAAACTGGGACTCAAAGCAATAATTTGGAGCAGAAGGAAGAAATAAACATTGAGCCAGAACAGAATGAAGAAACAGGAATTCAAAAAAACGAAGAGAGGCTCAGGGTCCTATGGGAAAATTTTAAATGTCCAAACATGTGAATCATACGGGTGCCAGAAGGAGAAGAGGAAAATCACGATATTGAAAACTTATTTGAAAAATAATGAAGGAGAACTTTCCCAGTCTGGTGAAAGAAATAGACTTCCAGGAAGTCCAGGAAGGTTAGAGAGTCCCAAATAGGAACACATCAAGGCACATGATAATTACATTACCCAAAATTAAAGATAAAGAGAGAACCTTAAAAACAGCAAGAGAAAAGGACAGAGTTACCTACAAAGGAATTCCCATAAGACTACCAGCTGATTTCTCAAAAGAAACCTTACAGGTAAGAAGGGGGCTGGAAAGAAATATTCCAAGTCATGAAAGGCAAGAACCTACATCCAAGATTCCTCTATCCAGCAAAGCTATTATTTAGAATGGAAAGGCAGATTAAATGCATTCCAGATAAGCCAAAGTTAAAGGAGTTCATCATCACCAAGCACTTATTATATGAAATGTTAAAGGGTCTTATCTAAGAAAAAGAATATCAAAATTATGAACAGTAAATTAAAAACAAATTCACAACTATCAACAACTGAACCTAAAAAACAAAAACAAAATCTAAGCAAACTAGGACAGGAACAGAATCACAGAAATAGAGATCACATGGAGAGTTATCAGCAGGAGCAGGGAAGAGGGAGAATGGGGGAAAAGGTAGAGGGAACAAGAATCATAAATGGTAGGTACAAAATAGACAGGGGGAGGTTAAGAATAGTATGGGAAAAGGAGAAGCCTAAGAACTTATATGTATGACCATGGACATGAACTAAGGCAGGGGCGGGGGGGATGCTGTGAGAGAGGGGTACAGGGTGGAAGGTGATAAAGGGGAGAAAAAATTGGGACAAATGTAATAGCTAATCAATAAAATATACTTTTAAAAAGAAATAAAGAAAAATAATTATTATGTGAAGGAATGAAGAAGTACAAGTTACCAGTTGTAAAAGAAGCTACAGGGATATGAAGTATAGCATAGTTCATACGGCCAATAATAGTGTAAGAACAAATAGACTATTTCTTGATATCTGGATCATTTTATGCCTACCTAGATTTAAAGTGAATGTTCATATTGTAGCATTGTGGGGATGTGTATTAAATGGTACATTAAATTATCACTGGAGTGAAGAATCAACACTATACTTACTTCTTATGAAATATTGCAATTTATTTTATTGGTGGGGGGAGCACAACAATCTTTTCTAATGATTCTGGGATATAGGACCATACTTATGAATATTACATTGTTTTCACCTTCCATATCATGCCATAAAATTGTCAGCTGCTATTATATTTATAATCAAGTATAGTATTCTATTTAAATGCTTTGCTTATAATCTGCCTGATGAATATTGCTAAGAAACAATTGTTTTCTCTCTTTACTTTTTAGAGTCACGATATCACCTAGGTCACACTTGATTGCCTCTTTCTCAGTCCTATGACTCAACCATTTAAACACGCTGAATGATGCTGCTGTGAATGTGCTGGATCTTCTCTAGCCTTGGGGTAGTGTTAGTTCAGTGTCTTAAAAACCCCTTCCTGGTTATGCAGGTCTCCTTGACTGATGTCTACATTCAGCACATTGTGTACAACTAGATTATTTGTATCTTTAACTTCTGCCATCAGAAGCGCCCTTGCTCAAACAAGCATTAAAGCAAACTAAACATGAAGAGAAGTCTATTTCAGACTAATCTTATTAAAGGTTAGACCTATGGCAAGAAGTCATTTTAATGTTAGCACAAAAATGCAAGAAACATACTAATTTAATGGACTGTTATTATCAGGCTTTTTCCAGTGCATAATTCTGCTCTGAAAGATTAGAATAAATTTTGCTCAGTCCAAATGCGTGACACAGCAAGAAAGGATTTAATTGGGTCATAATGTATCTGTTTTGCTAACATCTTCAAATCATTTCTCCTAATTATTTTAGGGAGCAGTATAGAAGAAGGAACATGGGCTAGTTAATCAAATAGACATACCTCTTATTAACTGCACAGACTCTTTGAGCCTTGAGTTTTCTTGTTTTTATAACACAAATAATAGTAGGTGTCTCCCAGAATTGCAGTGTGGATGTCTGTAATACACTTAGTTCAATGTTCAGCACACAGTGAGTAGGTTTTCAGAGTTCTTATTCTATTACACTGCATTGAAGAAACTGTGGACTTTTGAAAATGGCTGATAAGTAATGTTTTTGGAAAAAGAAAAAAAATCACTCAAAAATAAATTACTCTAAATGAACTAGGGCACTTCCGTCCCCAACAAATGTTGCATATTCTGAGTGAGGAATATAAGCATCACCAGTAAATAGGAAACAGGAACAGAGTGAAAGACGAATGACCAGATTCACACTGATTGCCTGTGCAAGTGTAAACCCCTGGCTCACAGAGAGAGAGAAACAACAGGGCCTTTGCAGATGAACCTGGCTGAGGTTTTATGAGTTTCACCTCAGGGCAATACAATGTGTGTCATTGTTTCAATCAGATTTTGCCTGGAACAGAAACTACACCAACAGTTTCATTCTGAAATCTCTTACTGTCACAATATCTTTGATGAATAAACAGGTGGGAATACTTATTATGTATGCACAAAGTATATTTTTCATGCATATATGCACACACACATAGACATGGACACACTGTTTCCGGATGTCTATTAATAATTATTTGTAGTATTGTCCTTGTCATATTAGAATCTAATGTGTTCTTTCTAGAACCCAGCCTTAGGAGGCTAGGTAGCACTTTCCTATTATCACATAGGACTTTTCTAATTTTTACTCCAATATATTTAAAGGCTTCTGTTTTAAAATTCCACAATGATAATGTGGAATCCTCTCATTTTTCAAAGGCTAGCTTAAATATTATCATAAAACTATGATTTAAATAGTAGCAAAAGCAATCTTAAATTTGTAGAGTTACTCTATATTATGTACTATTTTATAGCATCAAATATTTCAGTCATTCAAATCTAATCACCTCAGTGATTTCTGCCTTCAGCTTTTCTTTATGTAGACTCATATCTTCACTTAGATAAGAAATTAGGATGTCACATAACTTCAAATTGTTCACCGTCCTTTGGGTTCTTTAATACTTAGCTTTTCTTTTGCCTAAGCAACTAGCAATAAAAGACCATATAGACTACTCTTTAGGCAGAAAATGGCCAACTTGTTATCACACAATTTCAAAAGCATTGTTTTATCAGCTCTCAGATTATTGGAACTACCTTTTCTATATTTTCCTGTGATTCTAGAACATTATGTATTCTCTCGGAGTATTTTCTAACTGCTTTGTCTGATTATGAACTTAGATGTTCAACATTAAATTTTATTAGTCCACAATGAACTTAATGTCTTTTCCACCGAAAATGTCCCCTCTCTTTATTCCCTATCTCAGAATGGCATCACCATCTGATAACCCAACACGGAGTCGGGACTAATCGAAATTTCACTACTTCTTGCCTCTTACAATTCCTCAGTCTCCGAAAATCGATTTCAATAGTTTATCCCTACTGCTTTTGTTTTAGTTTAGGATTACATAACATCTTCCTTGTATTATTTCAGTTGCCTCCTAAGTACTTTCCCTATTTCTTTTTTCTCTTCTAAACAATCAAGGTATGCAGCAGTATAGCCTAGGGAAATACCTTTTCTAGGGCTCCCAGGGATAAATGATAGCCAATTACAATAAATGGTATGTACAATTCTTTGCCTAAAGTAGTACAAATAGAAAAAAAAAGTAATTTATAGAGTATTTCTCAAGAATACAACAAAGCATAGAAAAGTAAAACTCATTGCCATTTTTTAGATATCTGGGAACAATACAATTGGACTACTTTCTAGAATGGAAACAAAATTGCTTCTTGCTTCTAATTAAAAACAAACGTTTTTGGTGGCCGGGAGAGGAGGAAGTCTCTGAGAGACAAATAGTTAGTTAACGATGCCCTTCTCTGGAAAACATCTGCATTACAGATAAAGTTACTATTAAAAATGTTATAATTTTTACATGTGCATTTATGAGTACTTATATTTTCTTATTTGTGACTCAAAATATCTATATTGGTAATATATTATTTTGGTGGTAGGGTGTTAAAAAGGGGAATATACTTGTTTATATTTTAAAAATACACATTCTTTAGTATTTTTGAATTTTTATATAGTAAGGACTTGCATTTTGAAATTCTAAAGACGTAAATGTATTTTTGCAGCTATAAGAACAACACTGTTTCTGAGTTTATATTTATATACAATAATCAAGCCCTGGCCAGGTGGATCAGTTGGTTGGAGCATCATCCCATATACCAAAAGTCTGTGCATTCGATTCCCAGGCAGGGAACACACCTAAGCTGTGGGTTCAATCCACGGTTGGGATGCATAACTGATCGATGTTTCTCTCTCATATCGATGTTTCTCTCAACCCCTCCCTCAAAAATAAATTTTAAAATTGTATCTTTGGATGAGGATTAAAAAAAAATCATATACTATACTGCTGACAGAATTTTACTAAGGTAACGTGGAATTTCAGTAAGTTAAAACTATTCATGTAACATAATTTTTTAAAGAATTACATTTAGTAGCATTTTCTAAGTAATAAATGACTTAATTCTTTAATGATATTAGTTAAATATTTAGATTGTATGAAGCCAAATATATTTGTTTAAATTAACTTTTAAAATGATCAAAAGTTGATGTTGGAGACTGGTTTACAATGGTGAAAGGGTAGTAGTCCTTGACACAGCTCTCTCTTCTTCCTTGCACTGTTCTTACAGAAACTTAAGGAATTCCAATTGTGTCACCACTAAGGGAAATTCATGCACCCACAGTGGGGAATTGTAGCCTTCTGTTTTCACGTCTAATAAGAGCACGGTCTCTCATGGAACATAAGTCGGCATGCAAGTCCAGCCATATCTCTTGTCTTTACCTAACCCTTTTAATGTACCTTCCAGGCTGTCTGCCACCTAAAGCGAATCTATAATCTATGCAGAGTTAATGAATACCATTCTGAGGTAATGTCCCAGAGATCATCAATAAAAACCCCTGGACCCAAGGCTCGAGGCCTCTCCAAGATCATAACGGAGGGGACACATGGTCCCAGAATTTCTAGTCCATTATAAAATTGCGTGTAAAATTATTTATACACAGCCATGGCATACGAATCCTGCTGGCCAGAATTCGCGACACACCACCAGACATTCAAACACTCAACTACTTTCTAGAAGTCAGGAGAAATTTAAAATTATTATATGGCTGATAAAACTGGAATAAGAAATATAACTAATGGCCAATCTATATATTTTGACCAAAACTAAAATAAAAGCACTGATGAGAGGGAAAAAAAAAAGCAAGTTGTGTCTCTCCTTCTATATTTGTCACCTGGCTTAGAAATCCATGGTTTATATCAACATAAAAGCAAGCATTTGGCCATTCAAGGTATGGAAACTGGGCTTGAAGAATTCAGGGTGTTGGTCATTCTCTTTTCCATCACTACATCCTCTCCCAAATAATTCCACAAACTACAATTCTATTCAGGAAGTAGGAGGAGATAAGTGGAGAAAAAGGATTCTAAGTTATAAATGTGGAGAGAAAGAATTCTAAAGTATAAATGTAAAGACAAGTGTTATCATGAATAATCTACTGGTAGATATGCAACTTAATAATTCTGAGGATTCTTTAATTTAAAAAGTTAAAGCGTGAAAACAGGTAGTTGAAGTAAAAGTAAAATTTTAAAAGTGTCACATTAAATAAACGTTTGCTAGAAAATAATATTAGTTACCATTTTGGGTTGATAAATGGTATAGAATACTTGGCAAGACACCATTTCTTCCTGCCCAGTGGAATCTGGTTCTTATTCTCAACTTGACCCACCCTTCATGCATGTCCAACAAACAGGATTGAATGTTATATTGTATAGTCATTAAAAACAAACATGCCTTATGCCATCTATCATTTGCTTTTTTTAATAAAAACATATAGACATAACAATATGCAACATGATATCAATTTTAATTTGCTCTTAAATTTATAAAACATGAATAAAATTTCATGCAATTTTATAAACTAACACAAATGCATGTGGTAGAAATATAATAATATATTAACAGCTTATTCTGGGTAATACATGTGTCTAACTAATACTTTTCTATGCCTTTTGTTGTTTTACAAATTTTCTACAAAGTTTACTTATAGGAAAAACAATATTGAAGCTAAAAAGCACTTCAGAGAATAATGGTCTTTTCTTCTGTAGAACTGAGAACATTGATGACAGAGAGGAGAACTGTTAAACCAAGGTCCGATAGATAATAGCTACAGAATCAGAATCAGAACTTTGGACTTTTAATCATCTTTCAATTGTTTTTGTACATTATAAAAATAATGATATATAGAAACAGATATTTCTACATTTCTATTCATTCAAACATAGAGTAATAGCCCAGCATGATAGCATCCCTCTCAACAAGGGGCTGACACATATTACTTATGCATATTCCTTCCATCAATTACACAAAAATGTAATTCAACAAAAGTTAACTACTCAATAGATTAGGTATTATCATTTATTTAATCCTATTGAGGGGAAAAAAGCTTAGGTAAAAATATATGTAAGAACTTTATTGTATTGCCATAAGAATCAACTAACAAAAATCATTAAACTATTTTTAAAGCTCTTATCGATGTAACTCTTGTTATTGTCATCAGCTAGATAGGGGTAAGCATATTAGTTTTTGAAGATTTCATAAAAAATTGTTTTAATACATGCATGTGTTCACTTACTTGGATTTACACATATACCAGTTCTCATTACTAGATATTCACTTTGTTAAATATTTAATGTGTTCTTTTTTGACTAGCTCTGTCAAATGTGTGAAATGGTTGATATGCTTACTTTTTCACTGAATTTAGAAAGAACTGCAGTTCAAATATAATCACACAATGACTGAAACCACATTAATCACATCAATGCACTGTTTACTCTTTTTAACTTGTGAAACTAAATCTGTATATTTTCCTGCATGCTTCTTTTCTCCTGCTCATATACAGAATGGAAACTTCTTTTCCCTCTGAAATAATTCTGGAAATTCCAGTGTAGCTTTGTGTACTATGATGTCAAGGGTGAACTGAACTCAAATAATAAATTTGGAAACAAAATATATAAATTACACTATGAAGCAGTTATTCAAAATAGGTATAATCATATAATTGTCACATTTTTAAGTATATCAAAAAGATAAACTCTGCCTTTTATAGATAGATTAGTGAAACTTAGAGAAAGCTTATAATAAAAGAAGAGCTACTGACACCAACCCAGTCTCTCTTTAGTCCGTACTCACTCCTTCAATTTTATTCTCTCTGTGGTCCATCTTGACAGACCAAGGAATCACTTATTATGAGCTTCTTTTAAGTACACACAAGGTGATTCAATGTCATGGTTTAAGTTGTTCACACAAGGTGATTCAATGTCATGGCTATTGTAGTAGCATCCATCTGGAGTCTTTGTATTCCAGAGTGGCCTATGTTGTTTTTTAATTATTCCTTAAGGCCGGTTTCACCCCATGTTCCTTGTAAGATTCTTGAGGGATAAAATGATCCTAAACATGAATATTCTTCATAGTGCCTTGCAGTAAAATTAATGCTTAATCAATATTTGCAGAATAATTGTATAAATAAGGAAATGGATAAATGAGGAAATGAATATACAGGTGATATCTAACTACTTAGTTCTTTCTGGCCAGTTTCCTATTACCTCAAAACAATATATTCTTTAAATTTTAACATAGTCTCTCATTTCAATAAACTAACTATAGTCTTGTTCTTTCATCTTATTTAAAACTTCTAACATAATTTTAAAGTTTATTACATAAGAATAAAATTAGAAGGGAAAAATTTGATTAAGCAGTATAAACTATAAATTTCTACTAATCCAATCTGTAGCAAAAAAAAAGGGGGGGTTCTATGGAAAGTAATTTCACAGGGTGATCTGATTATAAATTCCTACTGGGGCAGACCATGTTGGGTGGTCATACCTCAGGCACATAACTTCTTTAGTGAAACATTTCTCTTTGCCTTTAGCGAGCTCTGTCCATTGTTTCATGCCTCTACATTAATACAAGTTCAAAATAAGCTGATGACTTTCTTTAAGAGAGTGAATACTCTTGTTAACTATTCTGTAATTCAGATTCTGCTTTTCTTTTCCCCATCTTCATTTAATCTGGTCCATAAAGAAGGATCTTTATGTTTCCTCTAATTTCAAATGGAGAAGGAAACTGAAACATTGTTATTCCCCAAGGAGCATTTGAGATCTTGCCCCTACCCATTAATTTGGCTCAAATAAACGCTTATAAAATTGTTCTACAGATTTGGAAGTTTCTTACCTTAACAAAATCAGGATAGTATTTAAAGAGACACATAAGTCTTCTCCCTATAAAAAGGTTCATTTGAGATAAAGTGTTAAGATGTATATAACATGCCACCTTCTCAAATTGCCAGCATCTGAGTAAAGCAACATAAAGATTCAATCCTTGTCTCTACTTATTGAATCTGGTAGTTACAGTAAGCACAAACTCTGATGTTTCTGGTTTCAATATAGACAAATGAAAAATGTTCAAAATCATTCATCATTAGAGAAATGCAAGTTAAAGTTATGATGAGATTCTACTACATACATGCTTATTAGAACTGCTAAAATAAAAATTACTGGTAATAGCCCTGGCTGATGTAGCTCAGTGGATTGAGCGCGGGCTGAGAACCAAAGGGTCACAGGCTCAATTCCCAGTCAGGGCACATGCCTGGGTTGCAGGCCAGGTCCCCAGTGGGAGACAGGTGAGATGCAACCACACATTGATGTTTCTCCCCATCTCTTTCTCCCTCCATTCCCTTCTAAAAATAAATAAATAAAATCTTAAAAAAAAAGAACCATTATACAAAAACTATCACTGGTAATAACAAGTGCTGGAAAGGACGTTAAGCAATGATCTCATATTGCTAGCAAAATTGTACAAACTCTCTGGAAAATAGTTTTGCAGTTTTTTTTTAATAATTAAATATGAATTTACCATGTGATTTTCTCAGTAATCATATTCCTGCATATTTATTCTAAAAAATAAAAAAATTTGCTCATGTGAATACCTGTACACTATTTGTAATAGTCCAAAAGTTCCTTCTTGTGTGAATGGATAAATAAAATGTGGTACATCCCTACAATGGAATACTATTCAGCAACAGAAAAAAATGGTGGGGGGGGCGATGGTGATAATCACAGATCAGTGGTTGTCAGACCTTAGAACTTGGGGGAGGGTGTGTTTCTAAAGGGGAAAAAAATAAAAGAGTTTCTTGTGGTGATGAACATGTACTATATCCTGATTTTGTTGAAGGTTACATATTCCAAATATTCATATGGAATTCAAAGAACTATATACCAAAATGTGTGTATGTGAAATCTGAATGAGGTCTATGTTTGAGTTAATAATATTGCACAAATATAAATTTCCTGAATTTAATAATTTACTATGGTAAGACATTATCATTAGAAGTAAGATGAATGGTTAATGGGAACTCTCTGTATTAATTTTGCAACTCTCAGGGAGTCAAATTATTTCAAAATAGAAGTTTAAATGTGATAAAACAAAATATACTTTTTATCATATTATTTACCTAAAATAGAGGGGAGTTACTTATAAAATTCAACTTTGTTTTCTCCATTACCTTGATTTATTATCTAGTTTGGCTATTCATATTTATAAATGTACATAAAAAATAAAATGCTTTCAACACTGATTATAATATATGCAAGTTCCATTTTCCCAGTTACTATGAAACTCAATAATCTTTAGGAGAAAAAATCTAGGATAAAATCTTTAGAATAATGAGCAAAAAGTAAATTTGTCCAATAGCATCTTTGATTTCTTACACAGTTAATATTCTATTTGTAGGTTCTTTTCAGGCTTCATTATTAAAAAAAAAAAAAAATGGCTAACAGGACAGGATTGATAGTAACAGAAATAAAGTCATTTCAGATCAAAGACTAGAATTCTACCACCAAAAGAAAAAAAATATATAGGGAGAAAATTCTCCATTGGGCCTTTTTATATTTCTGCCCATATTTTTGTAAAAGCATTGGTAGCTTCTGTTTTGTGCTATCATGTCAAGGATGTTTGTTAGAGCAAACAGCTTGATAAAACAGAGATAGGGATTTCTTCTGGGAGAGAGGGCAGACTTTTTGCCTGACCAGAATAATGAAAATAATGCTTTCCACCAGGGCAAGTATTGGGTGAGTTACTAGATGAGGTTGCATAAAATTGGTGGTTTTCTAAACTCAGAGCTGCTCAGCTGTGAGGCAAATTCACTGTGTGCACATCATCCACCTGGGTCTGCCTCTGCATTGCCTGCTTGGGATTTGGGGGAGCAAGGGAAACTGAGAACATCAAGTTCATGTGTGTGCTATGCTGTGAATGAATGCAGTTTTGGGGCTCTGTTGTAGGAGACTATGAAACTCTGACAAATTAACTTGGTTTGTGAATAGGATAATAGGATAAAAGTTCAGCTGAAGAGATTTGAGGATCATAGGGAATTTTACAGACTTCTTTTGAAGTGTCAGAATTCTTTTCTAGCTATTCCTCAACATAATGTATCTTTCTTTGCCCTGTAATGGCAACCTCGAACCGGCCTAAAAGGTATAACTGCTGGATGAAAGCTTGTCCAGAATAAGATTGGCAGATTAAAATGTAGTTCTGGTCATAGTTTATAAATATTATTTGTTTCTAATCTACATGACCCTCCCAGACAAAGTTCTGGTTGGAGTAGAAGACTGGGGGAGAAAAAAAGATGACGTTTTAGCTACTTCAGATTTTGTGGATTTGGACGGAGAGCCAAAGCCCAGTACTTGGAGGACAGATGACTTTAGACTATGGAGGTATGAAGAAGGTGGTGGGGGGAGCATTAACGATCTTTCAGAACTGCCTCTGGAGCCTTCCTCCAGAATGTAAACATCCTGTTCCTATCTCGTTTCTTTTAAATGATGTTTAAGAAGGTGGGGAACCGATTTGAGCATTCAGCTCTTGTCGTCTGCTGTCCTGTGTGTAGCAAAGTACTTTATCATTGACCCAAATGTCCCATAACTTCTGTCAAGATCTAGGAAACTCTGGCAGGCAAACTGGTTCACATGCAAATAATAAAAAAAGTTCTGAAAATATAGGAATGAGAACAATAATACTGGGTTCTGGATGATTTAAACAATGTTATGTAAGTGGTTTATCACAAGTTTACAAAGGCATATGAAATAATATATCTGATATCCCTCCATGCTTCTAGTCTTGGCTTCCAGTTCTTGTGTGATCTATGGTAGACAGCTGAAAATGAACTTTGAATTTCTGTGTATTGACACCATGTCACCTTGAACACACTATATCTTATTCAATAGGCAGATGACAAATATAAGTTTGGAAAATTAACATACCAAGGGCATCCCTCAACCAATAGAGGAAAGGAGTTTGTCACGGTCAACCCTCAGGTGGATAGCTCTGACAAGCATTGCACCTGCTTCTGCGGAAGTCCTAAGGAGAATTAAGCCCCACTCCCCCACAGTTACCTTAGTAACAGCCTTGTACTGGCTTTCCTTCCTTCCTTTATTCTTCTTCACATCCTTCACTCTTGCTTCTTGAAATAATCACCTAAATAGCCTACCTAAACATAAATACTTGTCTGAAGCTCTTCTTTTGAAAATACCTAATTCAAGACAAAGAAAACAATTCATTCCACAACAGATATGTTTAGGTTGCATATCTATAAACTTTTTTCTATTTAAACAAATTCACATATTTCCATAAAATGAAATTAAAGATGCCTATCACAAAGTATATTTTGAATTGAATTTTACAAAAAATTTAACAACCCTTCAGCCTTGTTACAATACCATTTTATGTTGCAAGATGATTATACTAACTGATGACCATCTGGGTATATGATAATTTGTGAATTTACATTGGAATGCATTAATAATATGCCTAGACAAAATCAAGATTACGACCCCTGGTTTGACACCAATTCAAAATTATTTTACTCTGCAAAGGAATATTTTATCTTGGACCTGTTTCATATTAAGTCTATCAGAGTATTCTAAAAAAGCATTTGAAGTTTGAAGCTACCTTGCTGTTTTTGTGGAAAATCTACATTATAACTAGTAAGAAACATAATAAGACCTAAAAGCATTCATCTATACTGTATTAATAAACTACTGATTCTATTCCAGTTCTTATGTGAGTTGAATGACATTTAGAGAATTCACAATATGAGAAGAGAATCAGTGAATTTTCTATAAGAAAACAGAGGTTGGAGATGAAAATGAGTGGAACAAACCTTACAGAGAAGTCACTGGCCCCACAATGACCTATTGAAGAAGTGGAGGGATTAAGAGTTTTGTGAAGTTTGTTTGCTTGACTTTTGTTAATTAATGTTGGGTGTGGTGATACAGATACCAGCCCGCAGTGTCCATGGCGTCATGGCTGAGACACGAGACAAAGTCACATGGACTACCAAGTCCTGTGGAGGAAAAGGGAAGGCATGGCCACTCTCTCAAGGGGAGAGCGCCTTGGAGTTCCTTGGCCAGTCCCTCAAAAGGAGAGCCCTCTGACCCTTTCCTTCACAGGCTTTTATTGTCTTTCTGGGCAGATTACAGGGAGGATGGTTCTCATTTACTATGCACAGGTTCCCTGTAGGTGATTACCTTTTACAGATAACAAAGGAGAGGATGTTGCTAATTACGTCAAAGAGAAGGATATTTGCAAATGTAAAGAAGAAAGTGGTTGAACTGGTTATACTCATCTTTGGGAGGTTTAGCATGGACTTTAGGAAGTTATTTGAGATATGCAGTAAACATTTGTTGCCTCAATCCAGGATGAGGGAGTCTTAGCAAAAGCAAGTCTCATAGCAGCCTAGGTACAATGCAGGCCTGATTCCCCACAGGAGAACCTGTCTGTGGGCGTGGGTCCTGTGTCGTTTTCCACTGTCCAAGTGGGAGCAGGGCCCACACCATGAAGAATGGTCTCCCATAGTGTGGGAATAAAACTCAATCATTATTAAACCCTTGCTGTGATAATATGTGATAAAGAAATCCTACAAATTGTATTTATATCCATCAGTGGTCATACTAGATAAGCTAAAGAAATGAATAGTAAAAGCTGGCTAACACATACATGATCTCTAGAAAACAAAGCAATTTTATGTAAGTTACCATATTTAGTTCTTATGGCTTCCTAATGAAGATAAATAAAACAGATAAACATTCTCACATTTTACAAATTATGCTTTTTCAACGTTAGATAAGTGATATTTCATATAGTTTCATAAAAAAAAAAAAAAAAAAAAACAGCAGGATACCAAACCAGAACTCAACCCAAAGTATTCAAACGCAAGTTTCTCGGTAGTCATTATAATTTTGCTTATTTGGGAGTCATATTTCTTTCTGTGACAGTAATAAACAGAATTTGATGAAATCCATGTTTGAGGAAAGAGCTTTAAATCCCCTACAGCCTCATTAGAGAGAAAACAAACTCTACTGTTTAGAGGGTACAGAGTCACCCTCTGTACCCTTTAGAGGGTATAAGAGGTAAGACAACTGGAAATACAGTAGCAGCTGGTCTAGAATTCCTTTGCTGATTACTTTGTAATGTTTTCTACCTCAACTAATAAAACCAGTCACTGAGTTTTTTTTTTTTTTTTGACCCACCAACTAAATGGCTTAGCTTTTTAATCATCTCACTCCTGCTTCTAGTATATTACATTTCATTTGATCTTTCCATTCTTCCCAAGAATGTACCTTCCCAATAAACATATATAATAATGATAGACAATAAAATATAATCATGAACTATTTAATCTATTTTTTAAAATATTGCACAGCCAGAATGTGGAATGAACAAGAGCACCTAGAAAATGTAGCCAGAGAGCTCTACTCCCTAGTGCATTTCAGAAAAATCACAGAATTTGGGGGCTCAAAGAAACATTAGAAATCATTGGCCATAAATTAAACAAGGTTACCAAATCCAAAACTGGACACCAACCTTTTTACTTCAGTCAAGGCTCTTCCCAAATACTACCTGCTCATTGAATTTCAACCACACTACCTTCCCCCTCCTCCCCAGTTTCTCAAGAATGACCTTCTCTTCTTCTCCTCAAGGCAATAGGCTTTGTACTCTCTTTATAATTCTCCTCCCCCATCTACATTCCCACTTTCCTTTCCATGATTTTCTTGTCTTATTCTTTTGGTAACATCTTCAGTCACCTCCTCAGTGAATCACTGGCCAACTATCTTAACTAACATACTCTCTGTCAGCCTTGACAAATAATGCATTTCTTATATTCACATAGCACTTATCATAATTTGTACTTATGAATGTATCTATGGGTGAACATATTTATTGGTTGCATCTGAAAAAAGGATAAGTAGCATTCTTTTTTTTTCTCTACTCATAATTTTCATTTAAAGTTTTTCCAAGAGCTTTTGTAAAGACCAATTTAAACATAGATATTTATCTCTTAAAATTGTTACTGGATTTTCCCTGGCTGGTGCAGCTCAGTGGATTGAACGCCAGCCTGCCAACCAAAGAGTCACCGGTTCCATTCCTAGTCAGGGCATATGCCTGGGTTGCAGGCCTGGCCCCCAGGAGGGGCATGTGAGAGGCAACCACACATTGATGTTTCTCTCCCTCTCTCCCCTCCTTCCCCTCTGTCTAAAATAAACAAATAAAGTCTTAAAAAAAAGAATACTATAAAATAAAAAATTAAAAAAAAAATTGTTACTGAATTTATTGGGTGGCGTTGGTTAATAAATTATACATGTTTCAAGTATACATTTCTATAATACATCATTTATATATTATATTGGGGGTTCACAACTCCAAGCCAAGTCTCCTTCCCTCATCATTTTTCCCTCTTTACCTTCTCTCTCCCCTCTCCCTCTGGTAATAGCACTCTTTCAATAATTTGTTTTTATAAGATATCCAAATTAAAATCATATAGTTTTTAAACAAAAATTTTTAAAAGATTTAGAAAATATAGTATTTTAGTATAGATTAGTACTAGCAAATCCAAAAATTAAAACGTAGTTTCCATAAAACATGAAACCTCTGCACTTCAAAAGCACCTATCCTGCCAGGGTTCATCCAGATCTAGTTTAAGCACATTACTTTAAAAGGTTGCTACTTTAATGTTACTTTTTATTTGTCAAGATATAAATTTTTAAACTTTTAGGTAACTTCAGACTTGTAAAATGTTATAAAAATAGAAATTGTTTCCATAAACCTTTCACCCCAAATCCCCATTTATAATCATATAATACTTGCTGTATTATTACATACACAAAGACCATAAAATACACATTTTTATAAAAACACAGAATATGTGAAATGGTTCACAAATGTCACCCTGGTGCAGAAGTGAGGGTAATATTTGTAATGTTCCATTTTTAGCTCATGTGCAGCTCAAGGGAACACTTAGCACTTTTAATTTGACCCAGATCTAGCTCCTTATATTGTCCAAATATTGTTTACATGAATAAACCAAAAGAGGCACTAAAAGGCACCCAATTGCTACACATAATAAAAAATATGATTATTCTTATTTCCAAATGTGGTAATAAAATACTTATTAAACAATACAAGATAGATATCAACTCATCAGAATAGACACTAGCTATATGTGCCTGATCTGGACATATAAGTGTTAATTCAGCTCCCTCACTTGTTGAAATCTGTTTTTGTCAGGGTCTTTTAACATCATTTATTTGATGCCTCATGTTAGAGAACTAAAATTAACTAAGCTATAACTATTAAATTAAAAAAGATATAATGGTTTTAAGATAAAAAAAAACAGTTGCTAAAAGAAAATTGATTAGAATTAGGATAAGTTGTGAAAAGTCAAAGCAGAAATATAAAATAAAATAACAAAGGGCATTTCAGTATATTCATATAGAGAGTCAAGTGATAAGGCATACTGTCATCTGGGTGGGCTAGACTGTGCAGCAAAAATTGCCACTAAAAATAAATGTCTGATTCAGCATCCTATTTTACCAGAAGTTATCTGACAGCCTGTATCTATTGGAAATGACATACATTCAAACAAGATTGCTCTCCACCTGCTAGAAAGTGAAGTAGTGGTTTCTGTTATACCTATGTTTAGAGGGAAAATGAATCAGTGACTCAGAGTAGTGAGGTGCACTATGCAACACAGTGAACTATGAAATTTAAAACCCTGAACTACACACAATTATGAAAAAAAATTTCAGTTGAAACCGTCAAAAGAGAAAAGGCCACAAGAGAAAATAACTACAATAACAGTAGTAATAATAACACTAATATTTTGTTACAAAATAGTAACTTTTATATGTATACTCTTCATTTAATTAAATTGCTTCTGTCCCAAAATGTACAAACTAATCAGGAATTCTATAGCAAAGTTTTCTGGGTTCAAATTCTGACTTTATTACCTGCTAACTGTGTGACATTTAGCAAGTGTTTTATTTCTCCTCACCTCAGTTTCCTGATCTATATAATAGGTATAATAAATAACACATATTGCATAGGCTTTTGTGAGGACTAAATGAATAATAAAAGCAAATGGATTATAAAAAGCATGGTAGATAGAGTAAATGTAAAATCACCTAGTAGTAATCATCATCACAAGAGGTTCCAAGGCATTGTGCCCTTAGTAAGGCAAAGTAGGTTGCAAACCTGGAGCATATATAAGATTGGAAATAAATATTTTGATTACTAATTAATGTTGCTATTTCTATGCCACCCCCCACCCCAACCCCAATTTAAAGTCACTGGAGGTTTCAGGAAAATCTACCAGTGGTTTATATTGCGAAATTTGCCAGGACAGGTACACGCATTTGAAGTGCTTGAGGAGAACCACACTGTCACTAATCCTTCACTGTAGGGTGCAGTGGCATGCAGGGACAGAAATTACAAGGTCAACAGCAACAGGACTATAGTTGTCATGCAGTAAGGAAAGAGCTGTCCTTCCTAAGGACAAAAGTTTTAGCTTTCACCACTTAATGCATCTACATTGAAAACAGGAAGCAGCAAGTCCAACGTCAACCTGATGCACATGTGGAATGAAGATGAGACTTGGGGACAGATTGGCACACACAAAGATGCCACTCCCCTCCACATTGCCAAAAAAGAATAAAAATCTGAACAGAGGGAAACTAATGCTAGTCTGGCTAAACATGCCATTAATATTATACTCATGGTGGATTTGGTGGTACCGATTACAGAAACTCTTAATTTTAGAGCACTTGTATACCATTTGTTAGTACAGCTACATACTTCTATTCCTGTCAAAGAGCATATAGCAATACCTATTTCATGGTATGGACTTAGGCCTTCTCTTCTAAAATTGTGCTATCTTTTTAAAATCTCCCTTAAAAAAAAAAGTATGAGGATCAAGTAAACCCAACAATCCTGAAGAAATAGATATGAGAGTGAAGTTCATGTCACTCATGGAAGTCATTTCTAACTAGAGACCTGCTCATTTGGGGGCAAGCAAACCACTAACTCTAGAAAATGACACCTAAGAAAACATTTCTCCTGCATGGGTAAGTCGGCTATACTTTGGACTATAACTTCACTCTCTCCTTACTCTGCTTTCTCTAATAACCCCTCATGAGCTGCTTTCGCTCAAACTGCTTGCGATGCCAGCCAGCATCACTTTGAGCTGCAGAGACAGCACAGTGATGGGTCCATTGGCCCTCACAGTTTCTAAACCCCTTTCCTTCTCAAATTCTCACTTGAATGGTGAGAAAAGTGCAAGCAAATTACTTTTATTCCATACACAAACAAAGTGTTTATCTACCTCCTTTTTCTCAGCCAGTGCAAGTAACATTATGTTTAAAATTGAGAGTAAGAACTCCCCTCAAATGCCCCCACATTGACAAGGGCCGACACTCAGCCTGGGGAAATGGAGTTGCCATTACACTCACAGTAAGAGATGCTGGGGAGACTTTTTTCTTTTGTCCTTGTAAGTTATACTTTTAGGAAAAGCACTCAAAGACTTTTTAATTGTACCCCTATGGCTTTATAAGAGTTAATGATGCTTTCTAAAGGTATTTCATTTCTATTTAGGGAGTAGCTGAGGCAAGAAGGAGACTGGACTCACCCAAGAATTCAGACAGGCATTTTTTAGAATTTGACTGTAAGTGAGAGAGAATGTGGATGTTTTGGATATCAGCACAAAAGCAAAATAGATACAGCTATTCTGAAAGTAGTCATCTGTTTCCTGATTGATCCACAATTACAGTCACATGATCACTCAAAACATAGTTTCTTTTCTTTTCCTTTTATAAAAAAAAAACTAATAGACTTCATTTTTAGAGTGTTAGGTTTATAGAAAACTGAGCAGATAGAGTACCCACATATCCCTTTCTTCAACATTCACAATCCCCCCATTATTACCCTCTGGCATTAGTGTGTTATACTTTCTACAATTAATGAAATAATATTGATGCATCATTAAGTAAGGTGCATAGCTCACATTAATGTTCATTCTTTGCGTGGTACAATTAGTTACATGGGTTTTGGCAAGTGCATAATGACATATAACCATCATTACAGAACCATACAGAATAGTTTCATGACCCTAAAGCAGTTCTGTATTCCATCTATTCATCTCTCCTTACTCCCCCGCCCCAACCTCTGGCAAAAACTGATCTTTCCACTTTTTTCCTTTTCCAGAATGTCTTCTAGTTTCTTCTTTTAAATTTTCAGCAACAAATTCTATGTGTTATTTTTGTTCATTTTCATGGAATTCATTAACACGGAAACTTACAGATACCCCTTGTTAAGGTTAAAAATTCCCACATTGCCCCTCAGGGACAAGTACTCAGTCTTCTGGAGGAATGCTGGCATACCACAAACTCCACGTACTCCATCCTAAAGCTCCAGCACATAAGGCTGACTCACTGCGGTGTAGCACTGATAATAAAAGTGCAGGCTGCGGGGTGACCAGTTTGACTCCTGACTGCAGCGCTTAACTGGCTCTTTGACTCTGGGCTAGTACTTTACCTCTCTAAACCTGATCTGTAAGAGAAGATACAGTACTAAGTACCTCAGAGGTTACTGTAAAGATTAAACTGATCAATACAGAGGAAGTGCTTAGAACGATGATTGTTTCAAAGTAAACTTTCAGCAACATTTTTTGTTGACATTAATCTCTTTATTGCTCTGTCTCTGGCTCTCAGAAAAAAATGGACCCTGTCAGAATTTCAAATTCACATTCTGAAGTAGCACAAAGCACAAGAAAAACAAGAGAGATAATGAAAAGCTAATTAGTTGATCTTACTTCTCCATATGCAGAATAGGGGAATGATGAGATAATGTTGAGGTTCTGAGGTACTTGAGATCATACATGAGAGTGTGTCTGATAAAATCACCTCCATCGCAGAGAAGTTCACAGGGCACAGATGAGCTCACTATGAACTCCAGGTGACATATTGATCATCGATTTAAAGGGGCAGAGCAGGATGCTCCAGATAGTACCATGGTATAGTCTGTCTCAGCTGGCTTACATATGCTTCTACAATATTAACCCTTGAAATATTATTATGACAAATATATAACATAATGTCCTTTCTAATTCAAACCTTTAATAAGACTACTCCCGGAAAATGCCACAGCTAAGATATATATTTTTAAAATACTATTAATTAAAAGTGTTCAAAACAGTGACACCAATCCTTTAAATTTATTTATAACTGGCTAAAGTAAACATTCCTATTTCATTTGAAAAAAGTTAGATTTGGCTTTTAGTCATTACAAAACAAAGAAGTCTTATGAGTGATTGATAGTCACTATTTTTTATCTTAATATTATAAATTTTAATGAAATATAGTTAACATTCTTTAAATCATGCAACATTATCTGATAAATGGAATCTAATATATAAAATAACTATGAAAAATTAATTTAAAAAATAGGCCTGCCTGGCTTAGGAATAATTTCTTTATTAAGCAACCTCCAATTTATGTATTACCAGTCTTCTT
This sequence comes from Micronycteris hirsuta, assembly GCA_004026765.1. Lineage (NCBI taxonomy): Eukaryota > Metazoa > Chordata > Mammalia > Chiroptera > Phyllostomidae > Micronycteris > Micronycteris hirsuta. The sequence goes on from PVJI01002067.1 coordinate 128,197, forward strand.
ATCCTACTCAGATACTTGTCTTCAAATAATAGAAACATACCCAGATCCAAAGAGTAGGGCAGGGTTGCCAGCAGCTAGTCCTACTTTTTAACTAGAAATTTCCTTAACTTTAATCATCTAAACATATGTCTTTCCTATTTTGGGGGAAGTCAGTAAAGATCCTTAAAGTGTCTTTATCTATGGAATGGACTAGGGATTGCTCTTTACATTTAACACGCCTTAAGTTAACAAAAGAGATGGCTGGTAGCTGCACAGTTTCAACAACAACCTTGTTGAGGCAAGCCTCACCCTCACTGGTTCATCAATGACGTTTTCATTGTCATGTTTGTCATCAACATCATCAACATCGTCATCTTCATCACGATCACTTCCATTACCATCCTTATCTACTACTCGCAGGGCTTTGTAAAGAACCTCAAAGTATCCATCAGGAAGACCATTTTGCTATCAAGCAGTCTGCATTCCACAGCAAATATTCCATGACACCTGATTCATAAATCTCTCTTCCATTGTCACTGAAATGATCTGTTTTGCTTTTTCCAGTATTTTATTTTTTTTTTCTTCAGTAGAAACTTGATTATATTCAAAGAGCAGTAATTCCCCACACTCCTACCACTACCAGAGCCCAAGTGACTTAGGGAAATTGAAGCCAGTTCAGATCTTGGAATGAATGCTAGTTAACACAAATCCAAAGAGCGCACAGCATTCTCCCAGGGACTGATACTGCTCCAGGTATGAGAATGCAACCCTATGTAGCCCGTTCAGACTAAAGTAATAGATTTAGAGTCTGTGTTTAGGGGATAGCTTTCTTTCTTCTTCCTGCCACATGAGCATAAGTGAGCAATTTTCCTCAGTTCCCACTTGCAACACCTTATGACCATGAGGAGAAAGGAACAAGGATGTAGCAGTAGACGCCAAATTGGAGATATGGGAGTGATATGGTTCTCCAATGATGTCATTGTGGCATTCATTCAACCAAGTCTGGATCCAACCAAGCTTGTTCTTCTCTGGCCTTCCTTTTAAATGAGAAAATTAATTAATTTATCATTTAAGCCAGTGGGAGTTAGGATTATTGTGTCAAAATCTTTCTAAAACACACGATTATTGCACTATTTCCTTCCCTTTCTCTTCTACCTCTGCTGTGACCCCCACTAACAATCTGCTTTGCCCTCTACTCTCAGAATGTTTGCAAACATTAGATTTATTCAGAGTATGTTCCAAAAAAAAAAAGATAAATAATAACGTCACGTGTATCAAATAAAATCCAAGACACTCAACCTGGAAAACATGACTGCTATGAGTAGTGGTGAGATCTTAAAAAGCACAAAGAGAAGAACGATTATTATTCTGATGTCTAAAAAGAGTTGCAAGTAAAATTTTCTCATGGTGTTTCCAGCCTCTTCAGAGCAGAGGGTATTTAACCAATTAAATAAAGAAACTGCATCCGTGTGGAGATGCCTGTTGTTGGCCAGGGCACAACCTTCAGTTGTTGGCCAGGGCACAATCTCCTCGTTTATCTGATCATGTACTTTCTGGGAAAACTTAGAATAGGTGATTTAGATTTGTGAAACTAGAGAAAAATGAATCTGATGAAAGTGTCTTGTTCAAGATAAAAATGATAAACTTGAATTCTGAGCAATCAGGGAAGTGTAAAACCCTTGGAAAAAAATGAACTCACCCAATTTAAAATACTTTTTTGAAACAAGGACTTTTACATGCTGATCTGTTCTGCTTTTAATTTGTTAGCAACCAAAAGGCAACAACAACAATAATAATAATAATGAATCAGATAGTGGTTACAGTAGCAAAGATAGTCATCTGTTAACCAGAAAGTCCATGGAGTGGTTAACAACTTCCAGCTAGAAATTGTATTTTCTAGTCCCCTTGTCTCCAGATGTAACAAAATGACTAGGTGACACTAGTGGAATATCACCAAAATGATGTATGTCACAGTTGGGCTGAAGTTTTAATAAAGCAGATGTGACTTTTTTCTGTCTGGTCAAAAATCAGAGGATTCTGAGGCCCCAAAGTTTATTGGAACCATAAGATGAAAGGAGCTTCCATCTTTGAATCTGCACATGGAAAAAATGCTGCCTGCTAACTAGGGGCACATGAATTAGATTCTAACAAAAACGAAAATCAAATTCTTTGTACCATCCACTGAAATTTATAGCAGCGAGTGTTACCATAATAAATTCAGAAGTTGATAGCACAAGTACAGAACCACGTTCATGAAAACCTAAACTCCATCGGCTCGATGGTAAGGTGGCAGCGGCACTAAAAGTCATCAAGGTTAAAAATATTCAATAAAAATTGTCATTTGCAGTATCTTGGAAAATACATTGAAAGAATAACAAGTACTTATTGAGCCTTTGGATTTAAGAAATTTAAAAGGATATTAGAAGTTGCATTAGTTACTACATGCTTACTTCGGCAAGATGTTGCAGAGAAATTAATGTAGGTTAGAACTGGTTCATAGATTAAAAAAAAAAAAAGGAAAGAAAGGGAATAGAACAAGTCAGTTGCTTCTAGGTCTTGAATAGTTAGGATAAAAGATACTGAAAATGGCCTTTGAGCAACGAAAGCCAATTAATACTTTTTGATTAAACAGAGGAATTAGCCTTTAGATAAAAGGCGTTCACTTCCAACTAAAGCATTGTTTTCATAGTTCATTGTACACTATCAGGATAAAAGAGAAAACCAAAAGAATGAGGTTGAAAGAAACAAATTTGGCTTGATAATTATTTCTAAAATATAACTTTAAGTGTAGTTAATGTAACATAGACATGGCTGAAAAAGAAATCAAAATTCTACTAATTTTCAAGGCAATTTATAATGGCAAAAGCCATAAGCTTAGCTTACAATATCCTTTGTCTCTTTAAGCCTTAAAATAACTTGAAAGGAACAAGAAATATTCTGAAATATATATGCTACCCATGGGGAAGATATTCCCCATTTTCCACTTCAGCTACAGTATTGAATACAACAGACTAGAAAGAACCTCCCAGTGGAAGCATAGGTAAAGGAGAACAATGGACAAGGGGAAAAATTGCAGTAAAAAGAGGTATCTACACAAGTGACTTCCAAACCACCAGGGCAGAAGGTCTTCACTTTACTTGCCATGCAGGCTTTCGTTACTGCTGTATACTTTGCCTCCTGCATGTTTCTACCCTCTGTTTTCCTAAATGGCAGTTTTTGTTATTCTAACACTGGCCCATCAATTTATATAGGGTGTAAAAGGAACAGTGGGTACAGATATCTTTTTTGGTTCATAAATGGCTATATAACAAGAACCCAAAAAAGGACACAGTAGAGAAAACTGCACATCACCTGGAGATCTTCTACTCTGACCTAAATGTAGTGTATTCTATGTATAGTAAGAGCAGTACATAAGAGTATTTGGTAGTTGGAAGACAACTGTGGCAGAAATGGCAAAGTATTCATTACAAATGCATGCTCTCACTTCCGTACTATTGTGTTGTTGTTGAGAGCCATGCTACACCAGATCCATGAGCACTGATTTGGGGGGAACTAGCCCCACCCATTTCTCGGCACAGTCGGATATGGGCAGGACGCCGCTGCACGGCGGCAGGCGACCAGGGGCAGTTCCCACAAGGCTGGCTTGTGACTTGCATGGCGTAGATGTGGCAATGCTTATTTGACCTCTAAAAACAAAAGACTTCTAACTGCTAGCCTATTCCCCACACATGAAAGGGCTGCATAGCAGGAGGCGATCATGGGCAGTCCACCTGCAAGTCTCACTCTGTGCCGGCTTGCTTTAGCACTCCTGAGAGTTAGAACAATTCTAATGGATTGTAAAATGTTGGAAGCTGGATCATCCTGGCCATCCTCATAGAAGAAAGGGTTAAGGAGAGGTTAGCCACTTAGCAAGCCAAGCCGCCTCAATGCAAAAAGCAAAGCAGTCTGTTAATTGATGAGAGAGGCCTGGGAGAAGTCATTACTAAAAATACTTTAAACCATTCTCCCTGAAATTCAGCAATTTATCGTTCTTCTTTAGACCAGAGATATAGGAAAAGATTTTAATAGCTAGGAAGTTTAGTGACGAGCCATAAACGTTAGTTAGGATTTATACTTCAGAAAGTTGTAGATAAGGACCCTCTGTTGCTTAGTATTCTAAGGACACTGACACATGTTTATACTTCAAAGAACAGCTAATTGGGTTAGAAGTACCTTGATTTAAATGACATCTCTCTTTCAAACTTCCTAAGCACAAAGACTTACCTCTACATATATTTCTAATTACTAATTTAGAGTTATCTAGGACCTAAGAAAATATATGTATATGTCTAGCCAATTATTAGTGCTTAAAATAGTTAGTACTGATATTGTTTCTAGCTGTTTGATGAGAATTCCTTATCAGAGTACCCCTTTGTTTAACATGAGTAGAATTTGTAGCCTTTTTAATCACTCAACGTGTCACTTCTTAGTGAGTTATGACTTGCAGCTGTTCTTTACTAATTGTGAAAGATGTGTGTCTGCTTTTTATCACTACTGTTGTAAAAAAAATGCCTTGTCTTTAAAATAGAGATAGTTCCTTTGTTCGAAGAGTTAGTCAGTTTTGAGGCCGAGAGACTGTCAAGAAAGCTGGTCTCTCAGGATCAATAAACTGAACTAAAGGCACCAAAAAGAAGAGTGTCGACTCCATTCATTCCGCCTTACCGCCACCTACCTTCGGAGCTCCCCACCCCTTAAGAGTTCGCCGAGGCAGGTCCTCTGCATGTGTCACCAGCAATCAACTGCTTAGCCAGGCCCTACGTTTCCCTGACCCCTTTGTATCCAGCTGTGTCTGTAGATCTTCAAAATGTTTCCTCTTCTGCTAGCTGAGAACAGAATATCCCAAGGCCTTATGAAATTCTAGAGCTGCAAAATGGAGTTAACCTCGATCTCAGAATCACCACGTGGAGAAAGCTGTTCACCGACCTATAATACCCTCATTGTATTCATATGAATGTCAAATATAATTTTATTTGTATTATGTAACAATTTTAGAGTTTATAAAAGCAACTACCATTATTCTAATGCATATAATTGTTATAAGGAGATTACTCTATTGGTATCATTCAAACTTTAGAGTACACCCTGTGAAAATATTTGTCTAATGCAGTCATTTTCACTGATAAGTAATTAAATTGTATGTATACAATTGAAATAACTTTACCAAATTATTTTTTATAATACAATAGATGAAATAAAAATAACACAGGGTATTTTTACTTACCTAAAAAGTGAATCAGAGCATATTATCAATTAGGAGGCTTTCGGGTCATTATAGACTTCCAAACACTTTAGATAAGTGTTTGAATTTATGAAATAAATGGATTACTTGGTTATACCTCCAAATTAATTAATTTCCTAAATTCTAAATTCCATTTTGGACCTAGACTAAAAGCTTCCACAAGGCAGGAATATTTTACTTTTTATGTTGCTTTTTTCTTTTATTTTATGCATACTAAGTCAGATTAAGGATATCAATACAGAGATTTACTAAGTACTTTGGTTGTTGGTGATGTTACCATAAATATATTCAATCATTATGAAGAAAATAACAAATATTGTTTGTTGTGTTTTTATCAAAGTGCATTGAATTATTTTATGTTATTGGCCATATTTTATATGCATTTAAATGTTTACCCAAGCACATTTTTTATTTCATTTTTTCAGTTTCATTGGGAAATAATTGACATATATCTCTGTATAAGTTCTAGGCATACATTATAGTTTAATTTAAATACATTGTGAGATTATTAGCACAATAAGTTCATCTATAATCCATCTTCTCATTACAGAAAAAGAAAAGAAAGAAAAAACAAAGAAAAAAAATTCCCTTTGTGCTGTGAACCCTTGGGATGAACTCTCTTTACAACTTTCCTACACAACATACGGCAGTGTTAGCTACCGTCATCATGTTTGCGTTGCAGCCCTAGTAATTCGAAGTTCGTACCTTGAGCCCAGTTTTTACTTATAATTAGAGGTTAATAACTATCGGCCATCTTCCTCCCCTTTTCTCTCTTCTCATCCTCTCACGTCGACCTCTTTTTCTGTTTCTTTTTAAGAGTCTACAGATAAGTGAGATCATACAACATTTCCCTTTCTCTTCTGACTTATTTCACTTAGCCAAATGTCTTCAAGGTCCATCCTTGTTGTCACACATGGTAAGATTCCCATGTTTGTTTAGTTTTAAAAGCTAAATAATATTCCATTGTGTATAAATATGACACAGCTTTTTTATCCTTTCATCCATCAAGGGATGCTTGGGTTGTTTTCACATCTTGGTTATTATAAAAAATGCTTCTATGAACATAGGAATGCAGGTCACTTTTTGAGTCATTGTTTTCATTTCTTTCAATATATCCCCAAGTGGAATTACTACAATATATAGCGGTTTTATTTTTAATTTTTAGAGAAACTTCCATATAATTTTTTCACAGTGGCTGTACTGATTTGCAATCTCACCAACAATACACAAGTGTCCCCTTTTCCCCACCTTTATGTAGGCATTTGTTATCTCTAGTCTTTTTGATAACAGGCATTCTAATAAGTATGAGGTAATTTTGCATAGCAGTTTTTATTTGCATTTCCTTAATGATTAATGATGTTATATATCTTTTCATGTACCTATTGGCCTTTCACATAGCATATTTGGAGAAATGTCTATTCAGGTTCCTTGCTATTTTTTAAATAGAGTTATTTAGAATTTTTTGTTGAGTTGTATATTATGTGAGTTCATTGTATACTTTGTATATTAACCCCTTATCAGGTATATGGCTTGAACATTTATTTCCCCCATTCCATTGCTTGTCCTTTTCACTGTGTTGATACTTTCTTTTGCTGTGAGAAACTTTTTAATGTAATGCACTCTTTCTTATTTATTTATGTGTATATATATGTATGTATGTATGTATGTATGTATGTATGTATGTATGTATATATTTATGCTTTGGGTACCATATCCAAAAATTCATGCCCAAGATCCATGTCAAGGAGCTTTATTCTTATGTCTTACATTTAGGACTATAATCTACTTAGAGTTAATTTTTGTGAGTGGCACAAGGTATAAGTTTTATTCTTTTATATGTGATTATTCAATTATCCCAGCACAATTCATTGAAGAGACTGTCTTTTCTACATTGAGTATTCTTGGCTCATTTTTCAAATATTTGTTGACTTTATTTCTGAGCTCTCAAATTTGTTCCATTGGTCTATTTGTCTGTTTCTACGACAGTACCATGCTGTTTTAATTACTACAGCTTTATAGTATAGCTTGAAATCACAATGTGTGATACCTCCTTTCTAAGCACAATTTTTACAGTGCTTATCTCACTAGAATTGAAAGAAGACTAAACACCTTCAATATTTGTCTTTCCCTCTGAAAGGTTAAAAAATATTGAGTAAAAACTATTTGATTTAGAAAATATCCACTTTTGACTTTAAAGTCAGGCAAATTTCTCTCAAGTCAATTCACTTAAAATATGTATGAAAGGAAAATATCAGCTTTGGTTCAATATCTTGTGAGGCTCAGTAGTGAAGTGGAATGCAATATAAACCAGAATTAAGATAATCATTTTATTACTTCCAGTTTTCCTGTTTTAATTTTTATTTTTTTGTTTTGTGTTGAATATGATTGCATGCTCTATGGTGAAATCCTGAATTTATGTTATGCATGAAAGATAGATAATAAACAAGGGGAATAGTGTCAAGTACTTAACTTATTGTTTTCAAATTTTGTCTTTTTCTTTGTGGTATTTATAAATTAAGCAAGTTTTCCTCAGTCTTTGAAAATAACATTTACTGCCTGTTTAATCATTTAACTCAGAAGTTTTAAATAAATTACTACTTAGAGTTTTTTGTTGTTATGTAGAATTTTTTTGTAAACTATAATAACCGTATCTACTGATCTTAATGGATATTTGATACATAACTTTGTTATATGCCAAGTTACATGAAAGAATAGATTGTAGCATTATCTTGATGCCCGGGTCACACCTGTGTGACACAGGAAAGCTGTCCTTATATTTTCAAAATTAGTAACACTGGATCATATCAACTCCTTATTTTCATAAAAGTTTATACAAAAAAATATTAAAAATAAGTAGTCCTGGCTACGTGGTTCAATTAGTTGGAGTATTGTTCCATGCACTAAAAGGTTGCCAGTTTGATTCCCAGTCAGACACATGCCCATGTTGCAGGTCTGATCTCAGTTTGGGGTTATACCCTGGAGGCCACCAATGGATGTTTCTTTCTTCTCTCTCTCCTTCTCCCTCCTTCCTTCTCTCCCTCCCTTCCTCTATCCTCCCCTCCCTTCCTCCTTTCTTCTCTTTCTGAAAGTCAATGAAAACACATCCTCAGGCAAGGATTAAAATAATAATAATAATAATAATAATAATAATAATAATAATAATAATAATAATAATAATAATTTTAACTAATTGAAATAATAATTATTCTTCCTCAATAATGCTGCTGATTCTTTCAGTACATAAACTACTCTCTGACAAAGAGTAAGAAAGCTTTTGTGTCACTTGAGAATCATTTTATAAGTGAAACAATAATTTGCCTATTATGACCCTAGTGGCTTAAAAATATTCATATAGCTTTCCAAAGTGTCAAGGAATCTGATAGAATAAATGTTCCTGTCAGTTTCTAAACTATGTTTTTAGAGATTAAAGAAAAGATATACCAGCTGGTTATCCAGAGTGGCCCACCCTAACTACTTCTCAGTATTGTAGAAACTGTTACAGAAATGCAAAGACACAGATTGTCATTTATTTATTTGCCTTGAAAAAAATATAAGAAAAAATATTCTTCAGGATGAGTTTTAACAATTTTGGCTAAAAGGAAATGGAATCACTCTTTTTGAAGAGGGAATGAAGAATTGAAACAAAATATTTTTTGGTATTCCAGTGAAAAGAGACCCTGCAGTTTCGGGAAAGAAAAATAAAAGATGAAGGGCTGCACATGAGAACGGACTCTCATAAGACAGTGGTTCTAGTAGATGATGGCGGCTCAGAATCCATGTTTCTTTCTTCCATGTCAGCTCAGACCTAGTCTCACAACCACGTTCCTCTGTGTTTCATAGGGTGACATTGCAAGTTTAGGTGGGCGTATATCCCAATTCTGACAAAGAAGACATGAGGAAATGTCTGCTTTGTGAGCCTTTCTACACCTAAGAAGGAAACAGCATTGTTTTTTTTTTAACTAAATACAATATTTCTACACAAGATCCCTAGAACTTCAGTATCCATCTTATGACCACAGAGGAATCAGCCTGAAAAACATACACTGAAGTTTACATCACAGAACAAAGAAGAATAAGGCATCCATGTTCTTCATGATATTGTTGAGCCACGAAAATAACTAACTTAGTGACTATTCTAAATCCAGATTTTTAAAGTGAAATATAAATTCTTTTATAATTTAAGCTACTCACAATTGTTTTTCTATTACTGTTTCTGAGTGGACAAGGCTAGTGAGAGTGAGGACTCGGACGTGGCTGGAAGGTTGGGGAGACATTGAGTATAATTCTAAAAATAGAATGGCAAACTGAGTAGTTTAGAGATAAACTTCGCAAACATTGAGAAACTACAGAGTGAAAAAGAAAGAGAGCAGCAAAAAGACATATAGAATGTTTTGCATTATTTTGCCTTTAAGAATGATATGAGTGAAGAGCAAAGTAGAAGTTGAACCAATTTGGGCTAAGTTTCCAGTAAAGGCTGAATTGAACATAAACTATTCCAAGTTGCTCTTCCACATTCCCAGGTTAATAGCAATGTGATAGAAAATTATTTGTAGCTGAAGGAGACAGTAATTAAAGATAATGCCATTCAAGAACATATGAAAAGACCTAGAGAGGAATTTCGAAAGAGGTTGAACCTAGAGAACTTTCCTTCACATAGTTGAATTTAGAGGTCACCCCACCTAAGTACCGCTCCTATGTGGGAGGCCAAGATTCTTGAAAAGATACATTAATAACCCAAAGTACACTTTTAGCAGTTCACTTTGTTCATCAGCTTTTTTTTAAAGAAATTTTAATTTCAAATATCTAAGAGGGAAATTATAGCAGGTCAATACATAAAATCAGGAGAACGATTATTGGAGCTAATGGAATGTCTCCACTTTTCTTTGTGTTTTCCTCTAATGAACAGGAATATTCAAGAAGATTCTGTGGCTATGTTCACAATGACTTTAAGAAATATATCTTTCCTGAACAGTAGGGAGATGTATCTAATTATAGAAACTTATCACATGACTATCTTGAAATGATGAAGGAAGCTAGGAAACTATCATCTATCATCTATCTATCTATCTACCTATCTACGTACCTATCCATCTATCATCAATTTATCAAAATAGTGTGTGTGTGTGGATGGATGGATGAGGAAGATAGTTCTTCCTTAAAAAGTCAGTACTCACAGTTTGAAGCTTATCAAAATGTAAACCTGATTTCCAATGATTAGGGACATTCACAAATCGCAGATGAGCATGAGACCCTCAAAAACCAATACTTCCATGAGGAAAAAGAGTACATAGAGGCATGTCTTTACATGCTTACTCATGTTCAAACCAATAGCAACTTCAGAACCATTTATATCCTCAAATCAATAGATAGTGGTTAATTGCAGGTGCAGCCTGTAGTTTTCATTTGCCCACAGCATAGTCTGAGGGGTTTAATAGCCAATGGGCTGTGCCGGTTCTACTTATGTCCTGTTGTGAGTGAGTAGTAAGTGCAGTCTCTCCCTTGGGACCTGGGCTAGCTCTAGGCGCTATCTAACAGAGCGAGAAACCTTATAGTTATCCAAAGGATCTCCTTGTTACAAAACGCCTTTCATGGGCACAAGCAAACCTTCTTCATATTCTAGTTTCCCACATTCACACAACATCTTAGATTAGGGTTTCATTAGTCTTTCCTATGCCCTGATGGCTGTTAACTATCTTTAATTCTATCTTTAATTCTCCAGCTATGGTTGGTTTCACCCACAGTGAGGGTCTAGCAGGGTGATGGGAAAGGATTTATTAACTATTAAATACCATCAATCACTCCTGTGTGAATTCAACTTCTGCAGCTTGAGCTTCCTGCCTGGGCCTCCTGGTAGAAAGCCTGCTCTGACAGAGAACAAGGACAGTGCCCTTTCCCTCAGTACTGACGTGGGGTCATGGATTCACAAATAAATCCTACAGTCACTCTGCCTTTCACTCTCTGCAAGTCAAAAGTCCGTCCTTGGAAGAAAGAGGATATACATTATACTTGTAAAATACTCCATTTCTGCTAGTTCACGTGGCATGGGAGATTTCTCCTCTCCCTCAATAGTGCCGTAACTAATTTCGGTTTTATACATGGTAGCCCAAGTCCTCAAAATATTTCAATCCCAAATTCTCAATTCCAACTTCAATACTATTATTAAAATATCTCTTTAGTTTTACACTGTTTTTCTAATAATTATCATGGTTAGGATTAGTTTATCTACCTTATTGTTGCAATAATTTGATGTTCTTGGGGAAATGATTTTTTGTCTCAAGTTTAGCGTGACAATTTTAATAGGAAGTTCAGGGCCACAACTCAGAAACAAGGTTGTAAGCTAGCTCCACTTTTGTACTCAGTTATTATCTTCATTATACCCAAATACTACATGGTTTATTAGTGAAATAATGTCATATTAAAAAATACAGATTGAGTGACAAAGGAAGCTATGAAGGAATTTTATTCTTTACCTTTATCACCTGAAAGCCCTTGGAGGTATCCAAATACATCTTGCACAAAATTGCACATCTTGCATCAATTATTGAAATAATGTTTCCTCTGCTACTTCCCTTGTCCACAGATATTCTGTACTCTTCTCTTACAAACTCCTATATATACCTCAGATTTATTCCCAGGAAATATATTTTTTTCTCATGACTCCTCCTCTTTCTCAGTATTTTCTTATAGATCAGATTTCTCTATATAAAATAAATAATTTTAGGAAGTCTCATAGTAGACATAATGATATAAAAATGTTGGACACATTAGTGGTTATTTTTGAGGCAACATGGAAAAGAGAACTCATATTCTGCAACTCAGAAAGTGTTAGGATAGAATTAACATTATTCACTATTTTTAAGATGAGAAAACAGGTAAAACAGGCAACCAACCTTACACAGCTAGTAGCTGGTGGAGCTAGAATTTGATCCCAGTGATAGCGACTCCAGCATCAAGCTCTTAATCCTTAAACCAGCAGATCCTTAATAGCCACTGCCAGAAACGGTATTTTTGATGTTGATTGAACCATGATCTCTATATTACCTTTTGAATCTAATGACTTTATAATATTTTAAAGAAATTTCTTCAAGGAACAACTGGATGGAAAAATATTGCTAAAATTTGAAAATAAAACGAAAAATTGGAAGAAGCATCTCCAGGAAAACAGCCTGACTTAATGAGTCAATGAAAACATCTTAAAAAGCAAGAGTTTATTAAAAATCTCTTCCTGCCAGATTTGGATTGGGGCCTAGGTCAAGTCATGATGAGAAGCCCTGGCTGGTGTGGCTCAGTGGATTGCACTGGCCTGCAAAGGAAAATTGTGTTGAGAGTCTAGAGAAAATTAGTAATCTATACCCAATCAATGAATAACAATTACAAAATATCGTAGAGATAATAGTAATAATGCTGTAAATAGTCCTTAGATAAAAATGGAATAGGAGGTTGAGAAAAGTGAAGTGAAGAGTATAGCCAAGTAAGAGGTATTTTTTCAATGCAGCCTTTGGGGAGGTAAACTAAATCTCCTTCTATTGTCATAGTTATTAAGGTCGAGCTCTAAGAGACAGATCAGCTTTTAATATATTCTGATGTTTCCCAACTGAAGTTATAACCAAAAAAGTCGAAGATATAGCACCCCATACAATTAGGAAAAGGTAGGAGAAATGATAGATGGTACATTTCCCCTTTAGTGGGTCATGCAGCACTATCTTCACCTCAACTATTCAAATTAGTCTCAAGCAGGTCCCGCATTAAAAGTTAAAGAAAAAAGAAAAAAAACAAAAAAACAAACAAACAAAAAAAAAAAACTGCTGTTCCTTTCCTAGACAGTATCACATTAATCCTAGCTGAATTTCTGATATTAAAAGAAAAGTAGAATATATTTGAAAGTGCTCTATTGCAGACAGGCTTATATTTATAAAAGAGCTCAGCTTTTCCTTCTTTGATTTCTGTGATTCATTATTGAAAAACTGTGCGAAAGAGACACTGCAAACTCAAACAAAAAATTTCAAAGAACTTATTATGATAAATGATACATGACAAAATTACATTTAAACAGTTGCTAGGCCAAAAGGAATCCAGCATAGAACAAACGCAAACAATGTGGGTTTTTTTCCCCTTATCTTTGACAAAAATGACAAAATATGGTTCTTTCATGTAATGATAGGGAGAAATAGGAAGGTTGATAATATAAAATATATTGCTATACAGAAGGAGAGATGGCATTCATATATATATATATATATATATATATATATATATATATTATTTTTTTTTTTTCAGATTGGCAGTTTTATTTGAAAAGGTTCTCTGGATCTTAGCTTTAAGAATAGGGAAGGATAATAGAGGCAGAATGAAGAGAGAAATGCAGTAGCTTCACCTTTTAACATTTTTGACAGACAAGACTGTGTAAAGGCTAATTTGAAATTTAGTTAGTGCTCGTAGGGAAAAGCATGCAAGGAAATATATTTCTAAACAAAATGCCAAAAGAATGTTGTTAGCACATTTGTAAATTTCCAATTTTTCCTTACTACCCATATCCAACAACCCAAACAAATCAGTTTAAATACAACTTCTTTTACTAATGGTTTTTGAAGCATCACTGCAGTCAGATTTAGTCAAGAAACCATCTGCTGCAAATACAAATAGAGCTACACTCAAGAATTATATCACACAGCCTTCCTAGTGAAGTTCTTACGTGCAAGCTGTTCTTGTCAAAATCAGAGCCATTGTGATGATGCATCTTAATATTCCGTCAGACTTTAAGTAAAGAGTGACAAAAGTCCACATATGGATAACAGCTGTTTCTTCAGTAAATATTTTCCCATTTATTGAACTAGGGCTTATGGCAGTTTAGGATAAGTTCCATCAAACATTTCTGCCTGAACTGCCTGGGGACGATTAAAACAACAACAAGGGTAAAATTTCAGTTTTCAAGTCTTTCTTACAACTTACACCTGAAAAACCAGAAGATCTTCCAATTAAAGTTGTATAGTATGTCATTAATTTGACTGTATCCTTGACTAAGACTGACTCATGACAGAAGTAAATTGATAGGACTCTATATTTTTGCCTCTCTTCCTCTAATAATAATGTTTATAAAATTAAAGCAAAATTCACATATTGATTTCCTAATCATATGAACTAAATTGATAGAAATTTAAACATTTATGACTAATTTTGATACATTGTGAAATATTAGAAAATATTAAGGAGACTTTAGCTAAAAGAGGCTCAGATAAGATCTCTTTTTAAGCAATAAAGTGGCTTGTAAAGTTTGAAAGTCAAAAGAAAGTGAAAATAAATTCTGATGAAGAATTCAGTAACTCCATAACAATATAGTATTTACATATCAGTAGTTAGAGAAAAAATATTTACTGTCAACTAACTCGGTGACCTAAATGTTTTAGTAGTGCTATTGAGCATGATTGATACCACTTTATAAATACTAAATATTGTGGTAGATGTTAGGTCTGTTAATAGTACATCTCTCAAGAAGCTTTTGTGAAGTTTCCTAACTTTAAGTTCTACTGCCAAGTAGACTTAAAGTCTCCTCTTCTTAACTAAAAACTATGCTGAGGCTCTTCTCTGATGACTCCAAAGCAAGTCTTGGGAGCTGGCAGGCTGTCTGAGTGTTAGCATAGGCTTGCGATATTGATGTTTTAAGGAATTAGTGTTTCTCAGCATCTCTGCCTGATAAATTACACACTTTTTTCTTCCTTTAATGCAGTTGTTAAAATCCACAGTTAAAAATTGAGCTGTAGTCTTATATTCCACAGACTTTAAGAAAATTATTTCAGATCTAACACTAAAAACAAGAATGTCTTACCCTGCTATTGGATCTACTGCTATTGCCTTAGGATTATGAAGCTCCAGATCAATCAGGGTGACACACACAGATCCGTTGTAATTACAAACAAAGATCCGGTCACTGACATGGTCCACAAAGTAGAGATTTCTGGTAAGCCAGTCAATTGCCATGTGTTGCACATCTGAAAAACATACACATACATGAAATCATTGAATCACAGGTGCAAATCTAGTATCATAAGCCAAAAAGTAGGTAAGTCTGCCCAAACCATCACAGAGAACATTTTAGAACTATAGGTAGTTTTATGACAAAAAAAACTGCTAAGACTATTTCTTGCTATGCCAAATAAGTGACTTAAGTATTCTAAAAAAAAATGACTTTTTTTAAAAATATTTTATATTTATTTATTTTTAGACAGAAGGGAATGGAGAAAAAGAGAGAGAGAAACATCAATGTGTGGTTGCGTCTCACGTGGCCCCCACTGGGGACCTAGTCTGGAACCCAGGCATGTTCCCTGACTGGGAATCGAACCTGCAACCCTTTGGTTTGCAGGCCACACTCAATCCACTGAGCTACACCAGACAGGGAGAAAAAAAAAAAAAAGACTGTTTTTTGATAGCATTCTTCTTGCCATCTAAGGACTGAGGATAATGTAAACTCAAATGGATAAAGGGTTTATAAATCCAAAAATACAGGTAATTATAATAAAATATTTCTACTAGTTGTTGCATTAGCCCAAAATAGTTCATTCAATCTAATTATCATAGCTGGATCAATGGCACAGCTAACCTCTTCAGTAGTAAGAAGAGTAAAAATGTATTGTCAACTTAAAGTAAATCCTTGTTTTCAGATTTTCTCCGGTTAAAAAAGAAAAGGTAGAGAAGATGGAAAAGAAGATCTGTAAAATCCTTTGTTTACAAATGTATCCAAAAATTCAAAACAAAGCAAAAAGGAGGGTCAAATGTTCTTTCAATGACATAAGTAGGCATTATAAAATAGACCTGCTCAAAGATTCATTTCTGGAAGAGTGATGGTCAATAGTACTTTCTACAATGCCAGAAATATTCTATATCTATACTATTCAAGAAAGTAGCCAATAGCCAGATGTTGTCTAGTGAGCATTTAGCATGTGCCTAATATAACTGGGAAGCTGAATCTTTATTGTATGTCATTTAAATTAATTCAAATTTAAAATTTTAAAAATGTTGGTAGGTAGTGTCTGCTGTGGATAGTACAACTCTAGAAGAATATATATGCTTGACTCAGATATTTTATTTTTGAACAGACTGTGAAATTTCATGCTAATTAGATACTTTTCTGGTAGAAAAGATAATCTCAAAGGTTATAGTTTTATTTTCAAACCATTAAATTTTTTTATCTAATCTACAAATCCTATTTAAACATTATTTTTCTTTAAAATACATATAAATATCTAATTCTATTAATGTGCTTCAAGCAGCAATATTAAGCTCATTACCTCAATAATGCCATAAATACATAAATTTCTGGTTTTTATTCATTACAAATTTTATGGCAGTCATGTTTTTATGTATGAAAATTATACTTTGATACCTCCTTGTATGAACTCACTATGGATCTATGATTCATTTACTAAAAAGAATTTCTTTTTTTTAAAATCTTCACCAAAGGGTATCTTTTCATTGCTTTTAGTGAGAGAGGAAGTGAGGGAGGGTGTGAGAGAGCGAGAGAAACAGACAGACAGACAGAGGAACATCGATTGGTTGCCTTCTCATACATGCACGTCCTGATGGGGGATCAAACCTGACACCAGGGTATGTGCCCTGACCAAGAATTGAACCGGTGACTTTTTGGTCCATGGGATGACACTCCAACCAACTGAGCCACACTGGCCACACAGATTTTCTTTTTGTAGTCTGAACTAAAACAATCTTCCAACTCAACAGTTCAAAAGAATTCTTTAGTAACATGCTGCTTCAGTGGAATGATACTCTCTCAAGAGAAACATTCATATATATGCTCATGCCGTCATCATCCATAATGGTAAATTGTCAAAGCAAAATAAAGAAAGCAGCAGCTTTATGAAAATATCTATGATGCCTTACATGCACAAGCAGAAAGTGGATATCACCTTCATTGGGTACACGTCTTCAAGTTATCGATTGCAGTTTCATTCCAAGATTACATAGTCCTTATGGAAGCATAAGAATTTTAATGTTCTACATACCACATACAACATTTTCTCAGCCAGTTCGGCAACCAAAATTTTTAAAAATCTGAACTATTTCTGTCTCCAGAAATCTGTAAATGTATGCTTTGTTTTGATTTTCATTCTTTTTGTATTCTTATATCAGCTACAGCATAGAACCCACTGTGTCAAATGCCATTGTAAAACCTTGGATTCAGATAATGTGCTAGAGTATATTCAGTGACCCATCTTTTATGCTAGCCATTGGTTTAGTCTATTCAACTGTAATTTCAGACAAAAGACCTTTTTGACAAAATTCACACCTCTTTTAACTCAGTGTAATTGGAGAAAGATTCTCTGCTTCTGAAATGATAGGTATTGTTAACAATCATCCAAGTTTGAAGGAGTAGGTATTATTAAATTATTTAATTATTAGCCAAATACTTAGTAATGTGGGAATTTTTTTTGTATATTTGTCATTTCTGTCTGATTTCAATGAAATTTTTATTAAGATTGGAGAATTAAGGCAATTAGACAAAGAATTCCAGTAAGCAAGCTGAGAGATTAGATAGATGATGGATGGCAGATAGACAAATAGATTAGCTAACAAGATTTCAATATTTTAGGAGATAGGTGAATTTTTCTAGGCAACAGATTCAGTGTTTCATTTTCGTTTTCTGATATATAACACATTTTGTTGGAAATTGCTGGCGATAACTGTAATCATTTTATGACATTACATTAAAATATATCGCTAATTTTTTAGGGATAATGTTAGCATAGATAGTTAAATAGTTATTAATAAGGGAGGGTGAAAAGGGAGTCAGATAGTAAAGTTAATAAACTAGGAAGCTGAGTCACATGTTTGGACAGCACTCTATTAAGCCTACTGGGAAGTCATTGCACTACAGACTCATTCACACAGCCAGGGAAATGCTGCTGAGAAGATTTAATCTTCAGAGCAGACAGAAAATCTCCCCAAGGGTGCTGCCAGCCTGATACAAGATTATAGGAGGGAGTGGGAGGAAAAATTCCTCTGTTGTTTGGAACACAAATGACATAAAAGAACGTCTGAACATGAGCAATGGAAGTCGAGACAGCATGTGGGAAATATTTTTACTTTGGACATGTGCGGTAAGAGCCATACAGGAGCAGAGCCTAGCGTGGGGAAAACTAAAAAGGTAATGGATTGAATAGAGAACCCAAACTTCAGGAGGTTCCAAAAAGGCATTGGTCAAGGGGAGGACCCAACTCAAGCTCGGGAAGAATCAGGAAGTTGGGTTTGATGGTTTGAATGGCTTCTTGATCATTACCAAGAACCAAGAAAATATATGGAGGATTAACAGAAGTTTCAGGGCAGTCGCTGCTAGAGGACAGCCAGCCCTCTATGTTCTGTCCCACAGGGTGCATTATTTTTCTTAACACCAATAAAAATCAAGAAGTGTTTAAACTTCTCCATGCATGTGTTGTTTGAAATTTCTTTCAGCATGACAAAATAACTCATTGTCACAGTAAAGAAAGACCTTTATTATTACACTGTTACTAGAACGAAGTTTTAAATATTTTCTTTAGTTATCTTTTACTCATTTTTCAACCGAAAGTCACTCAGATTTCACCCTTACTGTTCTCTTGAAATGTCTCTTAATGGTCACTCAGAATTTCTTAGTTGCTGAAAGTAAAGGCTACTTTTCTGTTCATATTTATGAAATAATCTAAATATTAATATTAGTAAAATGTTAACTAATAAAACTATTGAAAGCATTTTGAAACTGGGAAAGTGTTATATAAATATAAATAACTATTAATACTTTCTAAAACTCAATTTTTTTAGGTTTAAAAATTTAAAGTTGTACCCAGTGGAAATAAATTTATAAATTTATGGGAAAATTAAAAACAATAAATACAAGACAAATATTTATGATAATTTATAATTGAATAAATTAAATAAAATATCACATCAAATTTTCTATCATGTCTTAAAGCAAATAACTAATTACCAGAGTTGGGGAATGTAGAACTTAAACATTTTCTTTTTAATTTACTAAAATATCTGTATACATAGTGGTATGGACTCCATTGTTTTCTCCAGAATTTATATGTTGAAATCTTAACCCTTGGTACCTCAGAATGTGACTGCATTAAAAAAAAAAAAATTCTTGTAAAAGATAATTAAATTAAAATAAGGCCATTAGAATAGGCCCTAATCCAATCTGACTGGCGTCCTTATAAAAAGAAATTAGGACATACAGAGAGACACCAGGGATTTCTGGACCAGAGGAAGGGCCATCTGCAAACCATGGAGAGAAGCCTCAGAGAAGCCCAGTCCTGCTGGCAACTTGACTTGGACTCCGGTCTTCAGAACTGTGAGAAAATGGGTATCTGTTGTGTGAGCACTCAGTCTGGATATTTTGCTATGGTAGATCTAGCAAAATTTTCAATAATATACCTCCTCAAGTTTTTTGTTTTTTGTTTTTTTTTTTTTAAGTGGTCCATGCCATAAATTATTGGAGACAAATGTCAAAATCTTGCTAAGAAAAAATATAAAAGGAATGTCACATGTCCTTTTAATGTCATACTGGACCATTGTCTAACCGGCCTCTTCCAGAATTAGTTAATTCTCCTGAGGAACATACTTTTGTTTAACTTACAATTTAATAGTTTTCATTAGGTCTCAGTCTCTATGAATTTAGATACCAATTTGTATATTGCTAAATTTCAAATAACATGTGTCCAATACAGATGAAAACAATTTCAATCAGGTAGTAAAATAACCCTAGTTTATTGTCCAGTATGACATTAACTAGTGTTAAATCTAATTTTGCAATCTCAAATTAGCATATTTTTCTTTTGTTTATTGTAAATATCCATTTCTTTTGTACTCCTTTGAATAAATTTTACCATCCTTCAGTTTCTCTCATTAATGAACTAAATGACTTGTTAAAAAATGTTTACTACATATTTTTATGTAATGTTTTTAAACTTTCACAAATTATACATTAACTCATTTTAGTACTTGATTTCTTCTTTAATTATTTGCTGTATGATCTCCAACCAAACAGAGATAACACATCTAAATGAATACAGTGATTAGAAAATAATGTAAATAGTTTAAAGCTTGTGCATGGGAACTATGACAAACCTAGGTGATGACCTGAAAGAATACATGCACCTGACGAGGCAGGCTCGAACTCAGCTGATGCTTTTCATATTGAAATGTGTCTTTGTTTCAAAGACTAGCAAGACATGGATTTCCAAATTTCCTTTGAAGTCTTCTATTGTCTACATATGGTAAACTAATTTTTTGTAATTATAAAGCATTCTTTTGTATCAAACAAAACCTGTCTGTGGCCAACCTGGATCAAATGATATTAGTGTGATTACACCAAAGCAGAGCAAACACTATACATTGTTTAGTTCAGAATAAGCTCTATTAAAAAGGATGTTCTTGCAAAAGTTACTAATAGCCACAAAAGCCATTATTCATAGAATAAATATAACATTCCGTTTACAAAGTGGTCAGATGCTTATATCAGACAACAAGCTTTAAAAACCCAGTACAATGATATGTCGTAGGTATTCTACAAACATTAGCTGCCTCCCAGAGAGAACTAAATGACTGCCCTTTAGTTTGTGACTGCTTATGATATTTATGTACTAGAGAATAGCATGGTACTAGATAAAAAATAAGTTAATTCACAATAAGATAGACACTTAGTAGCTGTGATAATTTTGAAATATTCCTAAAATATTTTGGTACTCCTCCTTTCAAGAGGCAGAGCTTTTTCACCCCTTGAATGTGGGCTATTCTTTGTGATTGTCTCATACTAAACAGAATGTGGTAGAAATGACGAGTGTGATTTCCAAGGGTAAGTCATCAAAGGCATTTTAACTTCCATTTTGCTCTCTTTCTCTCTCTTTGGATCTCTCATTGTGGTGGAAGCCTGCTACTATGCTCTGAGGATACTCAAGCGACCCTGTACAGAGGCTCATGTAGCAACAACGAACAGAGGGAAGTCTACCTCTGACAGTCATAAGAATGAGCTTGAAAGCCAGTTTTCCAGCCTAGAGAAGCTGATGCTGGATGCCTGCAGTCCTGGCTAACATCTTGATTACAATCTCATTAGAAATCCTGTGACAACCACCTTGCTAAGCAACTCCTGAATGCTTGATCCACAGAATATGTGAGAGAATATATATTTTTAAGCCAGTAAGTATTTGGGGTAATTTTTAATACAAAAATGGATCCCTATCTATAGATCAAATCCCTATAGGTTTTATTTTTTCTGTTTTTTACAGGTTGAATATTATTTCTTATTTTTTAATGTTTTTCAATTAAAGTTGAAATACAATATTATATTAGTTTCAGATATACTGCATATTGATTAAACATTTATATACTTTACAGAGTGATCAGGTCAATAAGTTGAGTACCCATTTGACACCATACGTAGCTTTACAACATTACTGACCAAATTCCATATGCTGTACTTTACATCTCCATGACTATTTTTATAACTTGCAATTTTTACTTCTTAATCCCTTTCATCTTTTTCACCCATCCTACAACCCCCTCCTATCTCATGACCATTAATTTGTTCTCTGTTACCTATGAGTCTGTTTCTATTGTGTTTCATTGTTTGTTATTACAATTGTCCCCTTTTTACCCCCTTCACCCCTTCCACTCAGCCCATCCCCCCATGCTCATGTCCATAGGTCCTTCATATATATTCTTTGACTAATCCCTTCACCTTCTTTCAATCAGTCAGTTTTTTTAGATTCCACATGTAAGCAAAATCATATGGCATTTGTCTTTCTCTCCCTGATTTACTTCACTTTGTATAATACCCTCTAACTCCATCCATGATCCATGTTGGTGCAAGTAGTAACATTTCATACATGTATATGTATAAATCTTCACCTGAGGATCTGTTATAAATTTATATATATTATATAATCTTATACATATTTATATGTTTTATATACATATATGTTTATATATGTATATAATATACCTAATCTTCACCTGAGAATATGTTTATCAATTTTTTAGAGAGAAAGGAAGGGGCAGAAGAGAGAGAGAGAAATCAATATGAGAGAGAAACATCAATCAGTTGCCTCCCATATGCATCCAACCAGGGATTGAAACTGCAACCTAGATATGTGCCCTGACCAGGAATTGAACACATAACCTTTTAGTGTATGGACAATATTCAACCAACTGATTTACCTGACCAGGGCAGATCTCAGGTTTTTTTGTATAGTTAAGTGATATTCCATGGTATATATGTATCACGTCATCTTTATCCATTTGCGTATTGATGGACATTTAGGTCACTTCCATATTCTGGCTTTTGTAGATAATGTGCAATGAACACAGGTGCAGATACATTTTTTAAATTTGTTTGAATTTCTTCAAACCTTTGTGGCTTTTAAAGGTAGACTTTGTTGGCGTCTCTTAACTTAGAGGTCATATTTAGACTTATATCTTAACCAGAGGCTTACAGTGAAAACAAAGTGTCCACTTATCTTTCCTCTCTTCCAATTGTTTTTCGCTATTACAATTGTCTTTACTTCCATAATTCTATATAACATGTTTTCATTATAATTTTAAAGTTTTTAAGGTTTATATATACTCTATTGAACTTTCTAATATACAACATTATGATTTAATTCTTAGTATCCCTGTACATACACACATATATGAGGTCTGTCTAGAAGTTATCCAGCCATGTAATATGGAAAATAGAGATATTTATCAATGAAGATACAAGATACAAGAAACATTGTACATAGGACAATGACATCTTAGTTCTTTTCCAAGTAGGCACCTTGGGACCTCACACAGTTGCTATTGCTGCCCTGTTGTGTATTTTCCTGAATCTCATTGATGGTCTGAAATCTCTTCCCTTTCAAAGGTGATTTTAGTTTTGGGAGAAGCCAGAAGTTGCAGGGCACCATATCTGGGTTGTCGTGGTTCTGAGCCACCTGAGTGGTGTGATGTTTTGCCAAAAAACTCTGCATGAGATATGATGCATGAGCAGGCATGTTGTCATGCTGAAGCTGCCAATCACCAATTGACCATAGCTGCAGCCTTCTGAATCATCCCAATATTTTCCACAGAGGAATGCTCAAGCTTAACACAAAATTGGATGCACATTAGTTGATCTACTCAGTCAGTCATTTTGAATGGGTCAGCCACACAGCACACATGCTTACTCAAAGGCATCTACTGCCCCCACTGACTAATGCAGTGAAGTCATCATTGTTCACATATGCACATTCCAGTCCACTCTCCTTGGCTGGCAGGTTACACTGATGTTGCACAAACCGTTCTTGTTATATTAACAATGGCTGGGCTTTTTCAGCACAGAACTAGTACATTCATACTCTCTCCCCCCTCATCTTCCTGCAATCTTAATTGTTAGTTAAATTAACATTTGATGTTTTTGTAATTATTACTATATGATTTTTTATTGACAGAAAGTATTTTATCATAATTATACTTCTTTTCTTGAACAATGTTGTTGAAAGATTCTATTTTTCTTTTCTCTTTGTTATGTAATTCAGTATTGCATATTTCTATAAAAGAACTCTAAAACTTATTCCTAAATGGAAAAAGAAAGACTACAGTGATCTATTAATTATTTTTCTTTTGAAAACTTCCTATCTCCTGCCATGTTCTTTTTCCAATCTGTACTTGGCTTGCTCCACAGCTACGGTGTTTTGGCTTTCTTCTATCAATCAAGACACTGTTTGTTTCACTGCTTCAAAAATCAAACATCCCATTTTCTGCCAAAGTAGAGGATAAGTTGTTCAAGGCTCTGGGACCAGGGAATGGAATCTGGTAGCCAAGATATTCTTAAAACAGGTTGCAAGATAATTTTCTTATTACTAGCCCTATCCTACATCTCCACCTTCAGGTGTGTCTAGAGTATCCATATTTTAGCCTCTCTGGTTTTTTCTATCTTAGTACTCCATTTGCACTCAGCAAAGCAAAGAAATATTAAAACTAATCCATTTGTCATTTAATCGTCCACTTTTCATTCTCCAAAATTAGCACACATGTTTTGTTTCCTCTCTTTCTTTTGTTCTTAATGCAATTAAAGACATTTCTTTACTATTTTTACAGTGGACTTAAAACAAACAAGCAAACAAACACACAAACAAAAATAATAGAAAAATACTTTGGATCAGTCTGCAATGTTTAACTGAAAGTCCCTTGGAACAGTTCCAAGCTGGGAAGTTAGACATCTGTTCACCATTTCAAAAAGATCATTGTGACCACAGTGTGAATAAAAAGGGATGAGTCTGAAAGCAGGTGACCAGTTAGGAAGATCCTGCAATTCCAGAAGAGATATGATGGCTTCAAAGAGTATCAGAACAATAGCAAATTTATGTGACATATATTCACTATACCTCTTTTGTCAACATTAAATATATAATTATATTTGAAGGAATACATTTAAGTTATGTTTTGACTTAAATGAAGGAACCAAGAATGATATGAATTTTAAAGATATCACAGAAAGTCAGAAACATTCCAAATACTGATAGTTTCCAACCACACAGATATTATTGCATATTATAAATATTTTAAACTAACATTTTTATTCCCATTCAAATACGGTCCCTCAAGATGAGATGCTGCCTTCAGTGAAGAGAGTTAGAGAGAACATGAGGCGAAAATGAAATTTAAAAATGCTAAGATTATAAAGAAACTATTCTGTTTTCCTAAAGATATGTCTCTTATTTTAAGTGGAAACTTAACATTTAGGTTTTATCCACATTTCTTTGTTAGAACATTTGAAAATACTCAGTGAATAATAACACTATGTAATTTTTTACATTTGTTGTCACAATCTTTATCAATGATCATATACTACTTTATACTCTGTAAAACTAACTGTTATCCGTAAATAAATGAATAGAGCAAACAAAGGCTCTATTGGCTTGGTATAATAATAAAAGTAATAATACTAATTATTATTTTTGAGAGAGGGGAAGGGAGGAAGGAAGAGAGGGAGAAAAACATAAATGTGAAAGAGAAACATAAATTGGTTGACTCTCATATGCCCCTGACTATTGACTAAACTCGCAACCTAGGCATGTGGCCTGACCAGGCATTAGACGGGTGACCCTTCGCTTTGCAGGACAACACCCAAACAAATGGGCCTCAATAGTCAGGACTGCTTGGTGTAATAATTAAAATTGTATTATAGTAATTCAGCGTGGGTGTACTGTGGGTAGGCACATCCTTGTTAAGGAAAGGAACTAATGGCACAGTACAGAACCCTCCCTTCTCCTTTAACTAATGAAAGAGTGCCTCTGCCTAGGCACCAGTACTATTTCTTAAGCACATAAAGCATGGTCAAAGTGAGCATCAAGGTCAGTTCTTTACTCAAGCAGTCACAAAGTTCTACTTATAATCTGTGTATGTATTTTAGAAAAAAGACAAGGAAGGTGCTTCTGACATAGGATTGTGAGTCAATATCAGATATTCATATGGACATTGGATGTTCCTATACATTTTTAGGAGGGATATGAAATAATAAGCTTATATATATAAGTACAGTTCAAGTACAGTTGTCTGCATCTATCCCCCTCAACTCCCCCCATCCCAGCCATCCCCACCTCCTGCCCCAGATCCCACCCCTTTTGAACCTCCTTCCACTTCATGGTTCCACTATTCCTTAATCCCTTCTCTAATACAAACAACAAACTGACCGTATGTCCTCTGGCGGATATGTTTAGAGAAGATGACAGAGTTATTCTCTCTCTACAGTAAATACAGTTTACACAACAGTGTCTCTTTTTTCTATTAGGCAAAACTTTACATTTTTATTTGACCCATAACTCAGATGGATTTATTCTTCATTCCTTTCTTATTTCTCTCCACTTCATCCTGTATTAAGTCTATCAGAGAATCTTATAACCTTCACCAGAAATGATATAGTTCTTTCCATCTTTGCTATTTCTCTCCTTGGTCAGGACAATACCTTCTCACCTCTGATGTCTGCAATAGCTTCTTAACTGGTCTGTCTGCTCCCCTTCTAAACCCACTGAAAATCTTCACAGAGCACCTAGAGTGATCATTGTAATGTCACAGTTGATTACTAGTGAAGAAAATCTTAACTGATAGACTCTAGGTATTTACTCTCCTGCTTTCAATGTACATCACCAGCATTTTTAGAAATATCTAAGTTTGCTGAACTTTAGCTCCATTTTAAGTCAAAACTTTATAGAGTATTTCTCTTTTTAAGGTTTTGCCGTGTACATGAACAAGAAAGTGAGGTGTAGTAGGCTTCCAGCTTCCATTTGTGTTATTGTTTCTTCCACACAGTTTTAATAAACAACAGGTTTTACTGTAAAATCCTGAGTCTGTATTCTAATTTTCCAAAGTATCACTCACTCCTTTTCTTAAAATCCCCAATGCTTTCCCACCACACTCAGCATAAAATTCAGCCTTTAACATGACTCACAAGTCTTGCAAACCTCCTTTTTACCTCTATTTTCCTTCCTCATTCTATTCTAGTCATAGGCACCTCCTTATTTTTTCATCAACCTACAAAGAAAACTCACACCTTAGGACATTTGTACTTGATCTTCAAGATAAAAGAGAATTTAAATATGGATAGCTTGTACTTCTACTTCAGTCAGGTATTCATTCAAACGTCAGTTTCTCAGAAAAGCATTTCTTAACCAGTCAATAAAAAAAAAAAAAAAAACACCAAACAAACAAAAAAACACACACAGCAACTCATCCCCAATAATCAATATCAATGTATTAATTTTATTTTTGTAACTGATTGAAATTTACTACTTCTTTATTAGTTCACTGTCACCCCACACTAGATTATAGACTCCATATGAGCAGGAATTTTTTTACATCTAGTTCACTGCTATATTCCCAAAACTTAGAACTGTATTTACTCCATGGTAAGTGCTAAGTGCATATTTTCTAATCAATATTGGTGTCTTATTCACAATAAATGTTTCTCACAAAGCTCCTTATTAAAGTCTCTGCTTTCAACTCTAAATCAGAGTCATCTGAAGTCCTTTGCTCTTTGCAGGTCCTTTGCTCTTTAGTCAGCTGCAATACTTTCTTTGATTTTACAAGTGAACTCAAATTCTTTACCCAGGAAAGATGTATATAAGAAATATCTATATTATCTAATGTGGGTGAGTAATTTTATAAAAGCACAATTAGGCAGATAACAATTGCAGGAATGAGTGAGTACACAGGGTAAGTAACAATAGCACTGGGAACTACAGTGACACAGAACAGTGTGGGAGGATAATAACAACTGGTGAGCCTGAATGAATAAGGAGGAATAATAAAACAAAGATCAGAAGAATGTACTGACAAAATGTTGTACTGTGGATAAAATACAATCCACCACATCCACTTTTGCATTAAAATTGCCCTACCCTTACTTCCAATAGTCTTACTGCTCCCAATTCTCTAGAGTCTTTCTTTTTCATGTCTTCTCCTACAAAATATCATTCTATAACTCTTAGTCACGTAACCGTGTGGCCCTCATTACTGTACTCTAAGTAAGAATTTACTGTCACTTTTGCCATGGTTTGCCCTGAGACTACTGTTTACCTTGACTGCTGTTTGCACATATTCTGTTACTCTAGGTTACCTGTTAGCTCAAGTTCCTAAAAACACAAACTTTTGATTAATTGATTATTATTGTTATTGCATATTTATATTATGTATCATACAATCATTATATAGAATATAATACTGTATTTTACTATTAGTTGTTTATTATTCA